>JAVXUL010005931.1:9870-27881 GCA_035590515.1 Trichilia minutiflora | reverse complement strand
TTGTTACTGTAATTTTTTAAGGTATTTATTCGACCACATAATTATATTATTAATTATATAATTAATATAATTAAACCTCTTAATTCTATAATTTAATTTTTAAGAGAGTAAGAATTAATATAATCATACAGTGAATTACAAAATTTATTTTTTTAATTTTTATAATTATAAAAAATATATTTTCTCACATTTTTAACCCTCTTTAAAACACTTCTATATTATATTTTCTTTTACCCTCTAAAACTAATTTACATTAATAATAATTCAGGTACATTTATATAACTTTTTTTTTAACACCTCTATATTATATATTATTAACTCCTCTATACTATATATGGATATATCTTTTTTTTATTTATTTATTAAATTATCTGTCACCTTTATATTATATATTATTAACTCCTCTATACTATATATGGATATATCTTTTTATTTATTTATTTAATAAAATTATATATATATATATATATATATATATATCTATCTATCTATCTATCAATGCTATGTTTAACTCTTACACTTTTATAATTATAGATGTTATTTGATAATATTTTTAATTAATAAATTTTAATTAAATTTATGATTAATAAATTTGGGAATATATTTTATATATATTACATATTTTAAGTAAATGTTTTGAACAGTATTATGTATTTATTATATATAATATATATGTTAAGCATATATAATTTTTATATACATTAATATATATATAAATTCTATTATATTTTTTGAGTTTATAATACATATTTTTTTAATTTAATAATTTATTAATAATCAAAATTCATTTTCATACTATTTTTATATTTAAAATAACTAATTTTATAATTAAACCGTATAATTATACAATATACTATCAAATACAACATTGCTTGATTACGTAATTATAACCAAATATAATTGTGTAATTACAAAACTGTCTAATTACAAGACAGTTTATTAATTTTACACTTACAAATAAACAAACCCTAAATATAACATTAGTTAATAATTATTAACAACAATAATATATGTTATTATCTTGTTTATTGTTAAGTGATATTAGAGTATCTGAGGAGGATTCGGCCCTGTACAATAGTTTAAATGAATTATCTTTTTTTTTTTTTTTTAAATATTGAAAAAAGTGATGTTGGAATAAATATATATCTCTATTTTTTTTATCACATTTTTATAATATAAAATTAAATTTAAAAGTATAAAAATAATTTAAGACTAGTAATGGAGAATATTTATTATATATATTAAGTTATTTATTGTATTTTTAAAATTTTAAAATATAATGCTAAAATTAGTATGCATATAATTTCAGTGACAACATTAATGTATTAATGAAAAGAATGGAAAAAAGATAATATTAATAATCAATCAATTAATTAATAGTACTAAAATGGAGTTATGTTATGGTATATTTAGCTTACAGTAAATATATATATATATTAGTATTTTTTTAATTTATAAAAAATTTAAAAATACAATAAAAAATTAAAAATTACAATAAATTTTTTTTGACAATTATAATAAAAGAATCAAACTTACAATTTAAAATTAGAACAACTGTAACAATAACTGAATGCATCATATCCCTGGTCCAATTGTTGTAGGTTGATAGAAATTTTGGCCAAATCCATCTTGTTTAGTATGATTGTGTGTATAAATTCAAAGCAATTTTTGGAATTATTATTTATTTATCTACTTATTTTTACTTAAAAGATTGAATGATAGCAACCAAGTAGCAATAATACATATTTGCTGCCACTTTTGGTTGCATTATTGATGTACCTCAATTTCCATTACAATACAGTAGAAATTTTGGTGTAAACCGTGTAATCCCTCAAATTTTTTTGTTAAAATATTAGAATTCTTACAAAATTTATGTTTCAGGTTAATTTGGAAAGTAAAACAGTTGAAATATTTTACCAATCCTCGTTTATACTCGATAACTAATGATTTTAGTTTAATCCCACCAGTGATTTTTTAACCTGAATTGAAAGTTGAAATTTTTACTGAAAATTTCTCTAGGGCCTGGTTGTTCATCGGTCGCATATGGAGCATCTGAAGAAATCGGACCATTTAGGATAAACAGAACCGGAGCATCACTTTATCTCAACAAGTATTCCTGGAACAAAGGTAACAATTGGCACATGCAAGTATATGTTGTTGATCAAAATTTCCAAATGATCATCTTATTTATATGTTTTCAGAAGCAAACATTCTCTTCCTTGAATCACCTGCTGGTGTTGGATTCTCCTACACAAATACAAGCTCTGATTTAAAAAATTCCGGCGATAATCGTACAGGTAAAATAAATTACCTGCTTCTGAAGTTGCTACACTCGTGAAGTTTTTGGTTGCATTTCTCAAGTTTTCAACGTTTTTGTTACAGCTCAGGATGCTCTGATATTTCTCATTAGATGGATGTCAAGATTTCCACAATATAAATACAGAGAATTTTACATTGCTGGGGAAAGTTATGCAGGTATATACATTCATAACATAAGCAAATTCTGGCTCTTTTCCCTTTCTTTTTCTAGAATTTTAGCCGCAAAATTGCTTTCTTACGTTTGTTGATAATAATTTATATATGTATATATAGGGCATTATGTTCCTCAGTTGGCTAAGAAAATCCATGAGTATAGCCAAGCTTACTCGCGACCGATCATCAATCTTAAAGGATTCATTGTAAGTAAACTAAAACCAGATATCAGAACCAGTTCTGTTTGTTGAAACTAAGAGTTTCAAATGATTTATATAAGTACAGGTAGGGAATGCAGTAACAGACAACTACTATGACAGTATAGGAACTGTTTCATTCTGGTGGAGTCATTCGATGATTTCGGATAAAACTTATCGTTCAATTCTCACTCACTGCAATTTCTCATCAGAAAAAAGTTCCAAGGAATGCGACGATGCTGTAAATTATGCGATGACTCATGAGTTTGGAGATATTGATCAGTACAGTATTTACACTCCATCTTGTATAACATTGCCAAATAAAACACTAAATGTAAAGCCAACAAGGGTGAAAAATTCCCTTTTACTGAGAAGGGTTTCAGGATATGATCCTTGTACTGAGAATTATGCAGAAAAATATTATAACAGGCCAGAAGTTCAGAAAGCACTGCATGCAAATGTTACTGGGATTCCATACAAATGGACTGCTTGCAGGTCTTTTATTTTTATGATTTTATATTCCAAAAACGAAGTTTAGTGATTTTGACCTGATTTTAAAATATTTTTTTGTTTTGGCCAGTGATGTTCTTATTGATAATTGGAAGGATTCTCAAGATTCTGTGTTACCGATATACAAAGAACTGATCGCAGCTGATCTTAGAATCTGGGTCTTCAGGTAATTATAATGATTTATCTTTTTAATTTATTACTTTCAGAATTTTTTTAAAAATTAATTTGGTTATGTTTCCCATGCAGTGGAGATACAGATTCAGTAGTTCCAGTGACCGCTACAAGATTTTCCCTCAGTCATCTAAATCTTCCCATTAAAACTCCATGGTATCCTTGGTACTCAGGCAACCGGGTATTTTTTCACCGCATGTTTTTCTAAGCAAAAACTTTCTTTTTTCCTTTTTTGGTTGGTGTGTGTGTGTTTATGTTTCTTTCCCCTTTACAGGTTGGAGGATGGACAGAAGTTTACAAAGGGCTGACATTTGCTACAGTAAGAGGTGCTGGACACGAAGTTCCGTTGTTTCAACCCAGGAGAGCTTTCATTCTTTTCAGATCATTTTTGGCAGGGAAAGAATTGCCAAAATCATCACATATTTCTTGAAGCCAACAGCAAATTCAGTGAAAACTTCATCAAAATGACGAAAGGAAGGAACTAGAGTAGGAATCATTCATTCAAATTAGAATTTGTATTATAAGAACGATTTGTTTTATTCTATCTTCAAATTGTCGATCGATGTGCAATGCAAGAAATATTTAAGATTTTTTCCTGAGAAACGAAAAGATTTACTGAGAACAGCCATTAAAACCATATCAACAAAAACAATTTCAAATTTCATGTAATCTCAAGTTCCCACGTAGTGTTACTATTCTGAATTTAAGCCAGAGGGGGAATTTAAAAACTGTCTCAACCTTAAGGATCACAATACAAATTAGCACTTACCCTGGTAGCTTATCTCGGATACTGGTGCGTGAAACATTCTTAGTTTAATCCCTCACTTAGGCCTTGTGGCATTCCTAAGCTCTGAGCAAGATCGCTCATTCTCTCCTTCATGGCCTAAGAAAATTAGGACAAGATTATTAGTTCAGTAACAACAAGATGGGTGAGTGGTCCAGGTTTTTCATTTAAATGAGGCTTGAGATATTCTCACCTGGACACTCTTCTGGTGTGCATCCTTGTATGCCTCAGTAACTAGCAGAGAAACTTTCTGCATATTAAAATTTTTATGTCAAGGTTTCTTTGAAACATATAACAACACATAAATTAGCAGCCTATTCCCAAGTCAATAACTACGTACAAATGTCCAGTTTTGTATTAAAAACATTAAACCACATTTATTATTATGTCAATAACAATCAAGAAATTCAGAATCTTTCATATGTGTTATTCGCGATGCAAAAATTAGGACCATTCACAGCCCATCAATTTTTATATATCAATGTTTGTTTCTGCTAGCATGAACACAAGATTATAGTTGTAGATGCATTTAATTTAATTATCAAGCAAGGAGATATAAAACAGTCAAAAAAAATAAATTCGAAGGAATGAAAGAGAAACAAGATGGATTAAATTTTCATTCACTCACTTCTGCACCTAGTTCCATTGCAGCCTCAGTGATCTCTGTGCGTACTGGTTGCTGGTTTCCGGATAATGTTACCTAAAAGATATAATAGGTTTAAACTGTCATAAATTTCAATGAGAGATACAGAGAGCATTATTGTAAGTTACATGATATTTTCATATTTCCATGTTCTGCACATCTGATCAAGATAAATCTAAATCAATTTAAAGCTTTAAAAAGGAAAAATCAAGTTAAAAAAAGGTTCAATTATTTTAGGCAAAGCAAAGTGAGTAAATGGAATCCCCAACACCAGAGAGAGAAAGAACACTTCTTGATAGGAAGATAAACTAGCATACCTTAATTAGCTCACCTTCACAATAACCATCAAACTCAGCTCTGCAAAAATGATAACAGGAGGCATTTATATAAGCAGATCGAACCTATAAGCTCAGAAAACAATCTCATTAATAAAAGAGACATACGCAGCCAGCTCTTTTTGCACCCGCACTGCCTCAACTTGGACAACCATTTGCGCCTTTTTCACAGTCTCGTAAAGATTCTGCATATTTCCTAGAATTCCTGCCTAAAATCAAACAGTAGCGAAGTAGTGTTAATGTCAACAAAGTAATACGCGTAACAAGAAAATCTCACCAAGCAAATTAATGCACAACCACAAACAGTATAGCCTAGAACAATCACATGAAGATATTGTTCAATATTAATTTTTGCAACCTTCATTAAGTTGACTTTGTTTAAACTTGAATTTTTCTATTCACAACACTTCATCATAGAAACAGAAAGCACAATAATGCTGAGGAGAAGTAATGGTTAGTGAGACTGACCTTTGAAGTTGCTTCATCACCCTTCTCGTTATTATCTTTCTTCCCTCCAAACAAACCATTTACACGGAGTGATCTAAAACTGTTCCTACTTTTTTGTTGACTGGACCATGACAAGATCTCCTTACCAGCTAAGTTTGCATTTAAACTATCGTGATCTGAAAATAGCAGTGTAAAAATAAATATATATTTAAAAATAAATATAAGCAATTACTGCCACATTAACTATGGAAAGTTACAGGCAAATAGTTGCGATGACAAAAGAATTCCCACTAAAAACAAATAGAGTCCAAACCATTAGCAATCAATTAGATGAAAATCCAAATAGACCTGTAAATTCATATGCGTCTAAACTCTTAGAATTATAGGTTAACAACCATCAAAACAACTTTTCTTCAACAGATTATAAACTTGAACCTGGCCAACTCTTCTGCCACTTGAACTAAAGCCCGCGGAGCATTTTCTCAATAGTTCTTTCACCTCTTAGTGACTTCAAAATGGGAAACTACAATGGAAAACAGGTGTTTATATCGGGTCACATCAGCCTATTATAAAAATCCCACATACTTAATCACATTTGCTTCTAACTAGTTTTTTTGATAGTTCTTTTTGCTCCGAAGAAAAAATGGAACGGAAGGCTGACTTTCAAAAGTTCATACAATTTCATTGGCCTTCTTCCACAACCCTAGCATGACTTAGTATACCAAAAACACATCAAAATATGAACAGAGAAACCAACTGCCCTAGTCCATTTCAACTCTGGAACACTTTTTATGAACAAAATAAATTAACATGGACAAACCTATCACTAAAAACAACATCTTTCATCAGAAAACATCCCCAAAACACAACTTTAAAGTATGACAACGAAGAAGCCTGCAGAACATAAAATAAATATATAACTGGGAAATTCCCAATCAAATTCTTCCCCAAATTTAAACCCATTAAAAATTCCCGATTTTATCCCCTTTACAACAACATATATTCCGCATTTTCAGCAGAATAAACACCAAAGTTCAAAATTTGCCTCACTAAACCAATAAAAGAAAAGTTCTTACTGGGAAAAAGTGATGAAGACAAAGGCTTTTTCCAATAAATATTTGAAATCTGAGCTGCCACAGCACTTGTCGACGCCATTGCTAACACCAAAGAAGCTTCAGATATTTTTCAACCTGATTCGATTTGAATATCGGTTTCTGATGATAGAGTGGTTTCTTTTTAAACGCTGTTTTACATTCAGAGTGTACACCACCGGTAGTTAAAAGTTACGTATATGACAGACTAGTTAAAAAATGACACCAAGGTTCTACAAGTTTTTCAATTTTCTTATTTTTCTTATAATTTTAAATATAAACTATGACCCAAACAGACGACTTGGGCATGTTGGAAAAGGCCTTGGTTTCCCTAACTTGGGCCTCTGGCCCTAACCAAGATATTCTCTTTTGAAGATGAACAATAACACACATTCTCCTTAATAATAATAAATAACACATTCAAAACTTTTTGGTGTAAAAACTCGATTTTACAAATTTATATGGTGTATATTATTTTTATTATCAAATAATAAATTATATAAACAAATTTAAACAAATTAGATGAATAAATTACATTTATAAATTTAAAGTTATAGTATCTTAATGAAAATTTTTTTAACAAGTGATGTTGAATGAGTTGCTGACCTTAGTTCACACAATAAAGGAAGAGGGCTTAACAATATGAATAATAGAAGAAGATATAACCAACTAGTTTAAATGGGCTTAAGTCCAACTCACATATTAGACATGAAAAAGGTTAACAATCATGAATCAACACAAAGGCCAATATAAAAATATAAATAAATAATTAAAATATTTAAAAATTAAAAAAAATACCACCACCTATAGAAATATTTCTTTTATTATTCTCATCACTTGACTAATTTATCATGCTTATGATACAACTTCCTTGTGAATCACGTGAATCCATTAATCGAAACAGTAAAAGCTAACTAAGCAAATAAAAGACAACCAATGAAATGAAGAAGAAAATGAGGTAATGGATTTCCAAACTCACACGCATATCACATTTGTGCCATGGAATTAATAAATTGGCCCAAAAGAAAAGACAAAGAAAATGAAAGAGAATATATATATAACCTCTCTAAATTTACATGATAATAAAAGCCAAACCATCCTTATCTTTGTCTCTCTCCATTTATTCTCCCTGTGATTTATGGTATCTATGAACTGTTTACCCCCCAAAGGATCTGGTCACCGAAACATAATTGTTACAGAAGAGATAACCAAACTTCAAGAAAATACCCACCAGCCCTTTCCGCCTTTTTTTTTCCCTCTCTTTTGTGTAATAATATCTGGATCCCTAAGTTTATATTGTTTAGCAAATTAAGCATAGCAGACCCATAACTTATTGAAATTAAGTTACATTATTGAATATTATAAGATTTTTTAAAATATTATAATTAAAATCTCTTAATTTTATAGCCAATAATTTATATAGGTATTATAATACTATTGTTAAAAAATTTACACACAATTCAAATTTTTACTCTCGGAGGAATCAGCCAACAATACAGTGGATTATAGATTGCAATGCAACTTAAATACAGGACATCAGTAGTATTTATTTGTTATAAATAAAAATCCTATTTGTGAAAATATGAAACACCAAGGACCAAATTGTTAATTAACCTTTTTAAAATAATTTTCTTCCTTTTTCTTTTCACTCATCATCTCCACCTTCCATTTCCAAACAAGTCCTGGAAAATTCTGTGTCCAGATTCAAAGCATTTCATTTCAATGCTTATTTTTATACTAAATGTGTGCTGTAGTTTTAACCTATTTTTTAATGGATACATCGAGTGGGACTGCAAAATTGCAATTGAAACTCCTTTGCTTCCAAAAACACAAAAGAGAAAAAAGTAAAAGGACTACAAGACTTTGGTTGGTTCAATCAAATTCAATTATAGTTAATAGGCACAAAGCACAACAGTATGGTGGTGCCACGCACGCATGCACACATGAACACAATACTTATATAAAAGCTTTCAAAACTTGAGAGATGTTAGGTGGTGGTTAGGTATTGATTGAAACTTGAAATGATAGAAGCTGAAGCTCAGACAGATAGGGGATTACTTGATTTTGTTACTTTCTTTGGGTGGTTAAATTACAATGTTTTTTCTGGTTTTGTGATTGATTCATTTGATTCACAAATGGGAACCGAAAACTTTAGTGGGGTTTTTCTGGTTTGAAGCCTAAAAATAGGGGTATTGTTTTGCTCGTAGTTTTAACAGCTAGATGTTGGATGGTACGTAGAGTAAAAACAGAAAATATGGAGAGAGAGAGAGGAGCACCCTTCTTGAGAAAGGAAGAAGGGTAAAGAGAAAAGGGGACTAGAACTTTAACAGGAGAATAGAGCTAGGCTGATTGTTTGTCGATGGTGTGTCCAATAATAGCAGGTATAATAACGTTTAGGTCATAATAATTTTAATGATAAAGATATTTAAAATGACAAAACTATTCTTATAAGAACGAATTTTGAGTAGGATTGGGCATAATATTGATTACAGAGTGTTTCATTGAAATCGAACCAGATAAAAAAAATTTGATTCTTACATTGTAATTTATAAAATCAATTAAACTAAACAAATTAAAAAATAAAAATTAAACTAAATATTATTTAATTCTCAATAAAAAATTCAATAATAATTTTTAAAATTTAAGGATGAGACTCAAATCAGCCCAAATTGATATGTCTGATCAAATTTTTGTGTTCCCAAGTTTAGTCAGTCATAATTTTTGAGATCACAGTTAGAGTTGTAAGACGTGTTATGTATGTTGTGTTTTTATTTGTTTGAACAGGTAAAGGGACTTACATGTTAGAAAAAATAAATTATATGTTTATGTATAAAAAAATAGAAAGTCAAGGCCTAAATATTATTAACTCAATGTAAATTTAATTAAAGCCTCTCTCTGTCATTGAATAGCCATCCATCACGACACAGCAAAGAAGAGCACGAGAGAAGGACTTATCCAAAGCCTAAAAGTAAGGTGCAACTAACAGCAACAAATCAGAAAACATCCTCGCCCCATTTTATCCTCTTGGCTCTTTTCTATCTTTTATCTTATTTTCTTTTTTCTTCGACCCTTCCCATATTATATCCCCTCTCTCTCTCTCTATATCTAGGACTCTTGTAAGTCTTTTCTAACTTTCTCTGTTGACACAGAGGAAAATAAAAAAAGAAAAAACACCAAGAGAGAAGAAAACATGGAAGATTCTACAAAAACAATGAAAGAGTCCAACGCTTTCTCTCTCCCTTTCTTTGTTTCTTTAATGGCCCAGTTGGACCAAAGTTTTATATTTGTATGAGTAGAAGAAAAACAAAATAGAAAGAAAATTTGAAAGCATGAAAAAGAAAATATGTTGTTATTGCTGCTGTTGTTTTTGTTGTTGTATATGGTCTTCATTTTTCTTCCAAACAAACCCACCTCACAAAGAAAAACTCACTCTTTCTCAAACATACATGTTTACCTGAAATGCCCTTCTGCAACAACCCAAAAAATCCCATCTTCATCACTGTCTCAAACTCTCTCTCTCTTTCAAAAGAAAGAAGACATTTTTTCACCGAAAATTATGTGGGCTCTTTGGGTTTTCATTCTTTCTTTGTATTGGTCAGAGTTTCAGAGAGAAAACAGGAAAGGAAAGAACCTTCGTCTCTCTTCCTTCTGCCATCTCTCTCTTTCTTTCCCCCTCCCTCTTGGTTTCCTTTTTTTATTTTTCTCGGTCTCTTTCTCATTTATCATCCAGCTACTTTCTTTTCCTCTCGTTCCTTTCAAATCTCTCTTCTGGGTAGTTTTTGGTTTTTGGCCTGTGGATTGTTTTGTTTCTCCGCGATCTTAGGATGAAGAAGGTTAAAGGTGTTGTTGCAGAAGCATCTATGGAGAGAATACCTGTTTTTTCTGGTTATGGTGATCCAAGGGCAAAGTTCAGGCACCAGAGTCTCATGCAGGATTATATCGAGTTATCAAAGGTATTGTCTTTTTTGTTGTTGGATTGGTCAGATCTGTTGTTTTACTGGGTTTTTTCAACCTTTTGCTTATCTTGTTAATGGTTTTCTAGGTTTTCTCGATTTGTTTCTTTTTTTATGCTTGGTTGTTTGATAGCTTAGAAAAACTTGCGTTGTTGTTTTAGATCGGTTCTAAAATTGGTACGATCGGATCAGAAATAAGTTTAAAAATGGCTTTTGGTTAGAGAAGTTTAATCCTGTGTAAACCAGCTAAATTAAACAAAACAGTTATATTATCGGTTAAATATTTTTTGTTAACTTCTTAATATTGGAGTATAAAGTTTGAAATCTCTTTGATTGTATTTCTGTTTTCTCTTGTTTATCTGTATACATCTCGTTCGTTGAAAGCTTAGGTCGGATGAAAATTCACAAATTTTGTTTGGTTTACCACATGATTTTGTGACATTCAATTTATGAACTCTCAACTTAACTGTTTTTTTTTCTTTCTTTCTCTCTTTGGTTTCTTTGTGTATGAATTCGGTATTGACTTTTGAGATATGTGGATTAAATTATACTGGCCTGATTTGCAATTTGTGTTCAGAAGTTTTGTTATAGCTATGTAGTCATGGATGAATTTAAATTGTTAAGCATTTTACAGGAAACAGAGGCCATAAAAATTAAATTGCGGACGATGAAACAGAAGAAATTGACCTTACTGAGTGAAGTCCGGTATAATCTTATAATCTCAAGTTTTCATAAATTTCCAATCAAATGGTGTATGATAAATCATTATCTTACCTTTTGAATTACAGGTTCTTGAGAAGACGTCATCAATTCTTGATGACAAACCAGACTTTGACTCCGACAGTAGATCGAACTACGGTGAAGCGTCAGCATACACAAATACAAAGTAAAAAAATGGTAAAGCAAGGGAATCGCGGTAGAAAGGCAGCTGCTTTGTCTCGATCACCTTTAGGTTTGGATCTGAACAAGAAAGGTAAGACTTACAATGAAAAACAAGCTACTTCACAGAACCCCGTTCCGGTTTTTGACTTGAACCAGAAGCTGAAGACTTACCACGGAAAAGAATCAACTTTCCGAAAGTCGTCCCCAGTTCTTGAACTAAACCAGAAGGAAAGGGTTTACTATAGGAAAGAAGTAGCTGTTCAAAACATGACCCCAGTTTTTGACTTGAACCAGATATCGGTAATCAATTGTTAATGAAACTTATCACTAACTTCATATCCATTTGTTACATTTTCTGTCTGAGCACCTGTTTTCTCTTAATTCTATCAGAGAGAGGAGGAAGAATTGCAATTCAACCGCGAGCCCTGGGGGGTGGAGGAATCAAAGAAGAGCTGTATCAGAGGGGGAAGTGATGAGCAGCACGACGACATGAAGTTATCAGTTTGTAGGAATATCAGAAATGGTCCAAATCGGGCAGGGAAGAGGAAGATTTCATGGCAAGATCAGGTTGCTTTGAGAGTTTAATTCGTTTTAATCTGTCAGTTGTTATGCAATTCATGATTTAATATGTTTTTAGGCATGGAAAATTGTTATGTTTTCACTTATCCTTATTCGTACTCTTCCTTATTCGTACTCTTTTATCTTCTCATTTGTAACGTAAAAAGACTATCTTTACATATTAAGTATATAATTATATGAGATGGAGGAGAGTTGATCAGGGTAGGAATAAAATTTGTTTTACTTGATAGCCTTCTTGTTTAGTTGTATGTGCTTTTGGGAAATGATTTAGACATTTGAAAGCATTTCCGCAAGCACTTGGGGTTGGATGGAGTGGAATTGAAGCAATTTTTAGATTCCAATTTTTGTTTCATTGCCTTTGTGGTTATTTGGTGGGTAAAGATTCCAGAAGTGCTTATGACTTGCAAAAACTGCTGCCGGAATCGTATGATTTCTTTACCAGCTTTCCGTTCACACCCATTGAAGAAAAAGTTTAAAGGTTGGAATCTTATTGTTGTAGTGGACCATGGTCGTGGTTGTGACTTGTGATTTGATAAAGCTTTCTTGTTAAATTTAGTCAAGAAGTTTCCACCATTGTTTGTATGTAATTGGATGGAGGTTTCCTTGTTTTGTTGCTTGAAGGGAATCTTTCTTTTTGCCCTTCGTCCTGGATTCTAATTCCATTAATCATGCATATTAATCTCCCAGGTGTAGGTCACCGAAACAGAAAATCTCTGACGACAAATCGTTCACTATAGGCATGAAAATATCTTAAATCCCATCTTAATTTAATGTGATAATTGCATGAAGAAAGAGAGATGAACACTTATTATTGGACTAATAGGCAATGGCTGTATTAAATATAGATTCAGTAAAAGAGAAATAATGAAATGACCGGAAAACTTAACGGAGCAAAACTATAATGGTTTTACCAATTACATCTCATGATTTTTTCTTGTAAGATAAGCCAGCCCTTAAGATTTTCGAACCACAAATAATACACAAACAATCTGAAATCCTAGAGAGTCAGCGTACGAAGATGGTAAACAACGGCTGAAATCTTTGAGTCAGCGTACGAAGATAATAAACAACGGCTGATTTCAATTATTAAAGGATATCTAAATTCCAGAATTTGAATTAAAAAAAATCACGTTGTCTAAAATTATTACAAAAATATTTTTTTTTCACCAAATATCATATCAGACCGACAATTATGTGGATTAAAGTGAATGAAGATGGAGAAGACTTTTTTTTATCATACCCACAATATTTCTTGTTTCTGCCAGATCGAGTTCTAAATCAAAGAGCATTATCAGATCTTAGCAACAAACTTGCTAGTCAGAAAAGTTGCGAGACAACGTCTTTACTAACTCAGACCAACATTCTTAAGGTGGAATGTAGCCTGGTCGATGCATTTGCAAAATGCTATGCTATCATCTACCTACAAAAACAGAAGATAAGTCGATGTTAGATAATGATCCAAACGTTAAAGATAACATCTGTTAGGAGATTGAAGTGACGTGATTTTTAATCCATAATTATTACCGATAAAATCATTATATGTTAATAAAGCAATAGGGAGCACTTTCCAAGAAAGCAGAGATTGTGAGAGAAGTGACTGCTTTTCATACATGAACTTTCTACAAATGCAGCAGAAGTTGAAGAATGGGATGGTAGAAATATCATTTATGTCTAATTTCCTAGTTTTGGAATGATGACGTGATTGGCTGGCAAATTAAGACTTATGATTTTAAAAATAAACTGGAAGTAAAAGCAGATGTAACACATTACTGAGGGAGGAGGAAAAATAGGACCTTTTTGTATATCAAGGAATCTGATTCTTCACGTTCACAGCATCTGCTATTGTAGATGAACCTGAGCCATCCGAATCTCGAATGACATTTTCTGTTGTTTCTTCATTGACTTCTTGGGCCACGACACCTATATCTTTGGCATCCTCAGTTTCCAATGATGCCACAATCAGTTTGACGGTTGTGGAGATGGCTCACTATTTTCATTAGATACCTTAAGTACAACTTCACCAATTTGATTAGACTGCTCAAGTTGAGCTATGTGTTTCTTCCCCTTTTTATGAACTTCCATCACTAACTGCAGTGTGAATACCCACTTGACAATCTTCACACCAGAATTTGTACTTCTTATGTGCTTGTTTTCCTACTCTGTAACCGGTGTTGCATTTTTCTTCTGATTTTGATAATATAAATTTTTCTTCTTTGGCGGCACTTAGTTTCATTCTTTTAATCTACACCCTCCATTTTCTGGTCTAAAACCACCACAGTTTTATCAGCTGGAAGTGACAATTCTACTTCCTTCTTGGTCTGTCATTCTGAGCCAGAACCATCTTGGCCTTCTGAAAGCTTGATCCCGGATTTTTTTGCCTCCAATGCAGAGTTGTTGCACATCTTCTGGACTCTAAGTAGTTCTGCTTCCTTTGCCTCGTGCTTCTTAACTTGAAGGTGCTTATTTAAACTTTGCTCACTTGTACCACTAAACTGACATAAAGCATAACTCCACTTCTTGTGTTTCTTCAAACTCATCGATGAGAGCTCTTGAGAACCTCCAGGTGGTGCAGTGGCTTCCCTCTTTGCTCCAAAAGACTTGGATTGTGCTTAGCCTGCAAAAGATGCTCAAAATAGTACATAACCAGGAAGTCATGTATTAGTCAACTCACCAACAGTGACCTGACACGTAGTCAACTCACCAACAGTTTGAAGAAACCCAAAGTTATGCTCTCTGTCAGGTCAATGCTACAAGTGAGCAAGCTTTAAATGAGCACCTTTTGCTCCAAAAGACTTGGATCGGGCTTAGCCTGCAAAAGATGCTCAAAAACAATACATAACCAGGAAGTCATGTATTAGTCAACTCACCAACAGTCACAACTGCAAATTTTTCATGTGAGCTCCATCATCTTCTATATGTACAAATCATTATTAAGTAACAATGGTTACTTAAGACAAATAGAAAAAACAATTCTGAGGTGCACATCACAATTATAACAGGTTCTAGGGGACTGCATGTCCTCACCCAAATTTAAAACCCAAATATATTGGCATTTGGACACAAGTGTCAGGATTCTCTCATCTACCTAAGTTGACCAAACAAGACGAATTTGGGAACTTTGACCTTCACAGATGACCAAAAGCTAATGTGTTTGGAACTAAATCAAGACAGTAAGTCCAAATGTACTCCCCAACAAACTATCATGCTTGTGCTCCAAAATCAAGCCATAAAGTACTAAGAAGAGAATATTATATTAGAGGATGAAGAAACCAACATGCAATGGACTCATCTATCTCTGTCTATTTTTTTTGGATTTTCAGAAATCCAGAATCTGAAATTTATGTTTTAAACTCCAGTTCCTTTTGTCACCGGTCATACTAACAACTTCCTTGTGAAAATTTTCCATCACCATGACATCTCCAGTATATTGGAGCAAGACTTCTTAATTTCATATCCCAGCTTAAAACAAAAATGAATAAAGATCTGGTTTCTGCCCATGGTTGCAGAGACATTGAGGAAGCCCAAGAATACATCAGAAAAATAACAAGAATACAAGATTTTTCTTCGTACTAATAATATTCAAACCTAGTATGCTGGAATTCATATATCTACACTATAACCCATTAACATGAAAAATATGTAAAAACAGTAGACCACCAGATGTAGTGGACAAAATTTACACAAAAAGACACTTGGCTAGCAGAGTATGGACAATATACAATTGAAAGCATGAATTAAGTTTTAAGTTTTAAGTGTGATGTGCAGCTATCACGGTCTCAATGAGACCACATAACTAGATATAAGTATTGTTGGTTGAGTGCCAACCCACTTACCCTTATAAGCCCAAGATTCACCCATTTTATATCCAATATGGGACACGACACTCTTACCCTATGCCAAGCCCATCCATCATGAGTCTACCTGATGTATATCACCCCTCCTCACAACTCTTGGGGTCCAACAAGGTAATCATTATTGAGATGCACGGTACAAGTTTTAGGGACCCACATGCAAATAAGATCTTGGGATCGATTTGGTGCCATTTGTCAAGACAAGTATAAGAAACTCCCCAGGGTTGGCCTGGTGGTAAAGGCTCGATGTGTCGGGTATTTAGCGTCTATTCCGAGTTCGAACCATCAGGATTTTCCTTGTTAGGGTTAAGCCGTGGGTTTTATCTGAACTACCCCTCCGAATGTGACAGCTACTAAGTGTTTGTCCCCCGTTAGGTAGATTAGGGTTTCCCACGTATACAAAAAAAAAAAAGAAAAAAGACAAGTATAAGAATTTGTTATTTTGATATGGGGTAGACTTCTCTGAGGAAAAATGCACACGAAAAATCAACACCCAAGAGTCAGCAAAAACATCAATCTTAGGTTATTTTTTGTGCATATTACAGTAGTGCCACTACAAAAAAATATTGCAGCAATCAATTATAGCTATAGTAATCCAAGGGGAAAAATCCCCTTGATCAATGAAAAATGATGCTCCCTTTGGGTTGACTCTTTTATGTATAGTCCACAAGCAGAAGGGTGCCACATGCACAGTAGCAAACTTGGAAACATGCAGTGCTTCAATAACAACCTAATTCAAAAGGCAGGACGTTGAGACCACTTGCCTTAAAGAAATAAGTTCAAACTTAAAATCAAACAGAAATCACAAAACCTTTGTTCACCAATATTAGACTTGTGATCTCATTACACAAGCACAAATTTATTTTGTATACTTATCACAAAATAGCTATACTGCAAAAACTTTCTATGCCAGGACATACACGCACAAACTTCACTAAACCCACTTGAGAGCCAGATATACTTCTAAAAACAGAGGACTGACGACAGAACCTATGAATAGAGAAGAGAAAATACTCATAACAAGTTAGATGCATATATCCTACCATGGGAACTTAAGGCAACAACCTCACACTCTACCCTCCATTTGCAGTCCTGCATGTTTTGCCTTCCATTCTTTGTATTACAAAGTCTTGCAAAATGCCAAGCGTTGACAAGTGCACAACAGGTGGCAAAATATATTAACTTTGTAAGCCTGGAAATAGGCATGATTGGCAATGAGAAATAGAAGTTTATGGGTTTTGCATGAGCTGTAGGTTTTACTTACATATATTAGCATGAGCAATTTTAGTTACGTCTCTCTAGTCTAGTTTATTTACTCTTGAACTAAAAGTCCACAACACATATTAATTCCAAGTGAAATTCCAAATGCAATATATCTGAAAGCAAAACCAAGAGCAATTTCTTAATTAAGAGAAACTGTGACTTGTATTTATTCTTATTGCCTATAATGACTATTCATAGACTTACAACACTAATGACACTGTGCCATCTCACAGAACAATCGTAAAGAGGATAATATTTGCCTGAGTTTGGAATATAAAAATGAAAGGCAAAATGAGGAAGGGAAACGGGCAGAGAGTGTGGAAAGAAGAGAAAATTAACAAGTTTCAGCAAACACGCATGAATGCCATAACCACTTTCAATGAGAAATCTTGTAATAATTGACCACAAACCAGAAATACTTGGAACAAAATAAGAATAATAGAAAGGGAATGAAAAACAGTCTTTCCTTCTTGCGCTACTGATTAGTGATTATCCAGCCTGCCTCAACAAGCTTGCACCCAAGGAAAGAAAGAGAACAGTCACAACTTAGAAACTAATAGCTCTATTGGTCTCCTAGAAATTCTACCAAATTTGTAGTAACCTTGGAAATAGTGTAGAAGAGAAATATGATTATAGACTCAATTAGAAAAAAGCTAAGTGAAACAATATTATACACATACTTCACCCTTTTTAACCTGATTGAGTCAACCCCATCAAACTTGTAGCGAACAGAACACACAGAATAGAGCCACTAACCAATGTTGAAGACAATGAAACTCACTGAGACCTAAAGCATAAAATGAATTATATAAATAGGAAAATTCAACACTGAC
>JAVXUL010005920.1:0-12652 GCA_035590515.1 Trichilia minutiflora | reverse complement strand
TTGAGATTGTAGATGTCAAAGTGGAAGATAAAGACGAAGCCTTTATTGTCTTGACCTCCTTACCACCATCTTATGAACACTTCATAGATACTTTACTATATGGAAGAACTTTTGTTTCCATGAGTGAAGTGAAGAATTTGTTGTGTTCAAAGGAGCTGAATAAAAAGAATCAACATAAGGAAAACAATGCTGGTGAGAGTTTGAATGTTACAGGAAGAACAGAAAAAAGAGAGGCAAAGGGCAGAAGGGAGTATAGATCCAAGTCAAGAAGCAAAGTCTTGAAATGTTTTCAATACCACAAGAAGGGACATTTCAAGCGCGACTGCTCTAAAAGGAAGCTGAATAAAGGAGTTGTGTCAACTGAGAAGAAAGCAGACTCAACCATGGTAACTAAAGCAAATTTCCAAGAAACATTCCTCTTGATGGCCACTCAAGATGCTGATTCCACTCAAGAAGAAAAAGTTAAAGTAAAAGACTAGAACTTAGACTCGGGATACACTTTTCACATGTGCCCAAGTAAGTCTTTCTTCTCTAATCTTGTTCTTAAAGATTGTGGGAAGGTGATGCTTGAGAATAATATGACTTGTGATGTGAAGGGGATTAAGACTGTAAAATTAAAAATGGTCAGTGGTGCCTTGATAGAATTACAAAATGTTAGATAGTTCCAAACTTAAAAAGGAATCTTGTATCACTTAGAATGTTGGAGTGAGTGGGGTGCACTTTTAAAGCAGAGAATTATGTTTTGAAAGTATGCAAAAGGGTCTTAGTATTAATGAAAGCTAAGAAGAGGAATAAGTTCTATGTCTTAGAAGTGGAGGTTATCACAGGGGATGTGAGTGCTGTGTCTATAAAAGATGAGGAACTGATGCTTTGGCATCGAAGGTTGGGGCACTTAGGAGAGAAGAGGCTGCTAGAACTTGTTAAACAAAAGACTTTGAAGGGTATAGCAGGTGGTAGTCTCAAATTCTGTGAATGTTGTGTCTTTGGGAAGCATCACAGGGCCAAATTCAATAAAACAAAGCATGTTTTAGATTCTATTTTGGATTACATACATTCTGACCTTTAGGGACTTGCACAAACTACATCTTTGGGAGGTGCTAGATACTTCATCTCCTTGATCGATGACTACTCAAGAAAGTTGTGGATATACACCTTGAAAACTAAAGATTAGGTGCTACAAAGGTTCAAAATTTGGATGATGATAGTGCAGAACTAGAAGAATAAAAAGGTCAAGATCCTTAGGACTGATAATAGCCTTGAATTTCGTAACACTGCCTTTGACAACTTTTGCAGCAAAAACAGAATCACAAGGCACATAAGTGTAACTTACACACCACAACAAAATGGTATTGGTAAAAGGTTGAATAGAATGCCGCTGGAAATGGTGAGGTGTATACTTCAATGTGCTGGCCTGTCAAAGACTTTCTGGGCTGAAGTAGTTGTAAACAGAAGTCCCACTTCTGTTCTCCAGTATAAGACACCTGAGGAATTGTGGACTGGAGTGGTACCTTCATTAGAAAACTTAAGAGTTTTTGGCTCTATTGTATATGTGTTTGTGAAGCAAGGAAAGTTAGATGCTAGAGCTGTGAGAGGAGTGTTTGTTGGGTATTCTGAAGGTGATAAAGGTATAAAATTTTGGTGTCACAATAGCAAAGAGGGGAGATGCATCATTAGTAGAGATGTCAAGTTCATTGAGTCTGGGTTGACAGATAGCAGTTCTAGAATTAAGGAAGAACAAGGGAAGAAACCTTACTTTAAGGTGGAGTTTGAAACTGTTGATGAAGATAAGGATGAACTTGAGAGATATAATGAGGAGAGGGATCGAGATCCTAGCATAACAAACTTCAGCCATGATGATGATCAAACAATGCAAACTGAAAGTAGTTCAGATTATAATCTAACCAAGGAGAAAACCAGGAGACAAATCAAACCTCCTTCCAGATATGGATATACAGATTTAATTGCATATACATTGATAGTTGCTGAGAAAGTTTCTAAGGCTAAACCGCTAACAATCAAAGAAGCATTAGAAGAAAAGGATGTAGACAGATGGAAGTCCGCTATGGAAGAAGAAATGGACTCCCTGAAGAAAAATCAAACCTGGACCCTAGTCAATAAACCAACAGACAGAAGAATTATATAGTGCAAATAAATCATCAAAATCAAAGAGGAAACAGGAGTAAAGCTGAGGTATAAGACACAATTGGTAGCAAAGGGTTTCACTCGAAGGAAGGGCATTGATTACTCTAAAGTGTTCTCACCAGTGGTGAGACATGTGTCAATAAGGTTGCTGCTTGCTGTGGTGATAGTGTTTGATCTGGAGCTTGAACATCTAGATGTTAAAACAACATTTCTTCATGGTAATTTGGATGAAGAAATTTACATGATCCAGCTTGAAAACTTTGTTAAAGAAGGGATAGAAAACATAGTGTGTTTGCTAAAAAAATCTCTCTATGGGTTGAAGCAATCCCCAAGACAATGGAACCTTAGCTTTGATAGTTTTATGAGGAAATCTAGTTTTACTAGGAGTGAGTATGACCATTGTGTTTATTTCTAGGGTTCTAATGTAACCGAGATGGTTTTCCTACTGATCTATGTGAATGACGTACTTTTGGCATGTAAAAATAGGATCAAACTGTAGAATGTGAAAGACTTGCTGATGAGAGAGTTTGAGATGAAGAACTTGGGAGCTGTTAAGAGAATTCTAGGGATGGATATCTTCAACAATCGACACAAGGGCATTCTAAAGCTGTCACAAGAGAAATACCTCAGAAGAGTACTTGACAAGTTCAATATGTCTAATGCAAAACAAGTCTCGGTTCCTTTGGCTGCACACTTTAAGCTCTCAAAGGACCAATGCCTAAAGACTAAGGAAGAGAGGAACGAAATGCAAAAAGTACCTTACTCAAATGCTTTTGAGAGTATTATGTGTAGGATGTTGTGTACCAGACCAGACCTGGCTTATGGAGTTAGTCTAATGAGCAGATTCATACATAATCCAGGTCATAAACATTAGAAGGCTATCAAATGGTTACTGAGGTATATCAAGGGGAGTTTGTGCTATAACTTGGTGTATAGAAGATGTGGTTAAAGTCAGATGAACTGGTAGGATATATAGATGCAGATTAAGTGCTGATATAGATTAGAGAAAATCATTAACTGGGTTTGTATTTTAATTAAAGGGACGTGTAATCAGATGAAAAGTATCCCTGCAGTATGTTGTTGCTCTTTCAACAATTGAAGCCGAGTATATGGCTATGGTTGAGGTAATGAAGGAGTCCTTGTGGTTGCAAGGCATAATAGCTGAGTTGAGTGTTGAATCTTCAATTACTCAGTTGTTTTGTAATAGTATGAGTGCTATCCAATTAGTAAAACACTAGATTTATCATGAAAGGACTAGCACATAGAGGTCAGATTGCATGCATTTCATAAGGGATATTCTATCAGAAGGAAAGGTGAAGCTGTCAAAGGTGCAAACTGATAAGAATGTTGCTGATGGTTTGACAAAAGCTGTACCTTTGAGTAAGTTTACATTTTACAGAAGTATGCTAGCCTTAGAAGTAGATTCTGACTTAGCAGTAAGAGATACAAGTAAAGCAGGGAGTTTTTGAGAAAGGTTCAATTGCTGGAAACTTGTATCATAGTTGAAGAAGTAATTGCTAGTTAAACGTAAAAAGCTAGAAATTACTTATATAAGAAAGAAAGTTGTGCACATGTAAATAAGTAAATTTTGATTAATCAAGGTGGAGATTGTTGTGGTGATTGATCAACATTTACATAGAGTGCAGGATAAGAAGAATAAATGCAGTAGCAGAGGATTCTTAGTATTTAAGATTTGGATGACAGTTGGTTTCAGGATATCTTTGGAATTCTTCAAGAATTGTAAAGCTAGCTATAATTGTCATGTGTGTGTGTGTGTGCTGTAACAAATAAAAACTACTGGAGTTCTAGAAATTAATGAGACCTGGAAATGAATAAAAATTAAAAGCTTTCTTGAATCGTGACTTCCTTTCTTTCTTCTCTAGTTTTCTTTATGGGTTTCTTTTCTTTCTGGTTTTAGTGGAGAGTGCAGGTTGTATATGCTGGTTCTTTCTGGTGATCAGTTTCTATGATTTCTCTGCACTGATTCTTTGTTACTGGGTCTGAAGGTTGAAGAAGGTAGCTTAACAGTATAGAATCCAATGATATGCATAAACCATGTAAGCAATTGAGCCTATTATGACTAAATCCATATAGGCAGATTTTTTTTCTAAATATGAGAGTGTTATTAAATAATATTTATATGTCTCTAAAACATGCTTTGAACCATTTGGAGATGACATTGATGGATGTAACTTGAAAATGATCAAGGCTTTATGATTCACCTCTTTGAGCCAAAAAGCCATCCCAATACACATTATCTCTCAGTGAGTCAATTTAAGCCTTTTATGTCTATTTTCACGATAACCTCTTTTAAAAAATATTAACTTTAGCCTACAAGTTAATCCATTCCCTGTTCATACTTGGAACTAATAGCGTTGAGTGATTAAGAAAAAAATAGTGTAAGGGATATTTGTTGGTACCGATGTTGAATAATAAGGAAAAAGGGAAGTGAAGTAGGGTAAGTATTGCAAATGTTATTCAATGAGAAAAGAAAAAGAAAAGCACCCCCCAAAAAAAGAAAAAATGAGAAAGAAAGAAAAAGAAAACGAAAAAGAAAAAGAAAAAATTTTAAAAAACAGATAAAATAAACACTTTTTATTATTTTGCTCTAAAGGTGAAATAATTTGTAATCCTAATTAATCTAGGATTAGCCTAGGGTTATCTAAAAACCATATAAACACCTTTTTTTTTCATATTTAAGGATATTTTGCCTAAATTTGAAGACGCAGAGTACTAAAGAACTGGAATTCAATAGAGATTAAGTATTTAAGCATTCAAAGTTTTTCTTTTCTTCTCTTTTTCATTATTTTTAGTTTAAACTTTTATTTGTTAATTTAGTTTTCATCATGTCTAGGAGTAGCTAAACCTTTTTGTTATGGTTTAAAGTTCTAACCTATCTAAGGATTACTTTATATTATTTTGAATAAGTAATTAATTGATTTAATTTCTTGTCTTGATGTTTTGATTTGTTTTCTTTGAATTAATTATTGTTCTTATGCCTCATCACCACAATCGCACCTATACACTTGCAGAAAATCTTGATCAAGTGCAAATGGGTATATGCAAAGAAGGATGGATTTCCTAAAAAGAATGATGTCCAATACAATGCAAGATTTAGTGGCGAAAGACTACGCTCAAAAGGAAGAAATTGACTACAACGAGGTATTTTCTCCATTTGTGAAACATTCTTCCATTATAATTTTGTTAGCCTTCATAACTCAATTGGATTTAGAACTAGTTTAGTTGGATGTGAAAATCTCATTTTTACACGGTGATTTAGAAGAGGAAATCTATATGATTCAGCCAAAGGGATTCAAGGTTGTTTGTATGGAAAACTTGGTTTACAAATTGACAAAATCATTTTATGATTTGAAACAATCTCTGAGACAGTGGTACATGCTGTTTGATCAGTTTATGATAGGTTAGAGGTACATACAATGCAAATATAATCATTATGTGTATTTTCAAAGCCTATAAGATGGTTATTTCATTTATCTACTTATATGTTGATGATATGTTAATAGCTTCAAAGAATATAGCAGAGATTGAAAAATTGAAAACTCAATTGAATCAAAAGTTCAAAATGAAACATTTGGATAAAGCTTAGAAGAATCTAGGTATAGAGATTAGCACAGATAAAGGAAATAACAAGGTTTGTTTAACTCAGAAGCAGTATCTGAAAAACGTTTTACAATGTTTTGGCATGATAAATAGTCAAAACCTGTAAGTACCCCACTTGCTCCTCATTTGAAACTTAGTGAATCATTATCTCTAAGTATTGATGAAGAACATGAGTATATATCACAAGTTTTGTATTCTAATATAGTTGGTAACATAATGTATCAGATGATATGTACTAGACCCAACATTTTAGATGTAGTTGGAGTTGTGAGCAGGTATATGCATGATCCTAGAAAAGGACATTGGCAGGCTATGAAATAGATTTTACTGTATTTATTGAAGACTATTGATATTGCTTTGGTATTTGAGCAGGATGATTCACTTAGTCATTATGCTATTGGTTATCTTAATTCTGATTATGCTGGTGATTTGGGTAAGTATTAATCAACTATTAGATATGTATTCACTGTTGCAAGAGCTTCATGAAGTTAGAAATCTACTTTGCAACCTACAGTTACTTTGTCTACAACAAAGGTAGAGTACGTGACAATTACAGAGGCTATGAAGGAAGATATTTAGTTATGGGGATTGCTAGAAGAATTAAGAATTAGTAAGATAAAGATCATTATTTATTTTAACAGTCAAGAGTGCTATTCATTTAGCAAAAAATCTAGTATTCCATATTCGTACCAAGCATATAGATGTCAGATATCACTTTGTGCAAAAAATTATTGATGAAACGAGAATATTACTTCAAATGATTACGACCACTAAGAATCCTGCAGATGTTGACTAAAGTGGTATTTGCAATCAAATTCAATCATTTGGACTTAATCAACACGTTGAGAGTTTGATTGCACCATTTAGCCAATTTGAAGACGCTGTAGAATCTTGCAAAGCATATAAGAAGATTGAAGAATTGTTTTGCTGGGATTAGTTAAGTCACCAATGTGGAGATTTGTTAGAAATTGGCTAATGGGCTAATTCCACATGGAAAACCATACCATCATGGGGAAAATTTATTCTTTATAAAGCATACCCGCGCACTACGCAGGGAAGTGTTGTGAACAACCTTTTTCTTTGGACTTTTTCACAAAGGTCCCTAGGGTTTTTTCAAGGAAAACATTTTAGTGGAAATGTATTTTTCATCTTGTATATTTGGGTATTTGAATTTTGACCTAATATTTTGGATATTTACAATATAACTCATGAATTTTATACTATTTGCAAAATTGGAGACATCCAAGGACATAGGTATTTATACAAAACCTCATTAAATTTTGCGTTTTTTCTATTTTTGTTTTATACCATTTATTAATTATTGTTATATTTAAATAGTTAGCATGATTAGTAATTGTGGTTATTTGCTTTAAGAATTTCATTAGCATATTTGATTTTGTAATTCTGTATTTCTGCTATGTACACAACAAGTTTAAAGGTTTAAAACATTTGGTTTTAATCACGGACTCGAGCCTACTAAACTATCCGTCGCTAATGAAAGAAAATAAGAAAAGCAAATGAAAAGATAAATTGTTTGCAAGTAATTTTATTTTCAGATTTATGTGGCCATACTAATTAGCACTTGCAAAGTGTTAATATATCTGTTTAACTTTTTTAAAAAATATACTTATCAAAATTAAATTAACGCTTTTAATAATTTTGTATTTAGCACCTAATGAGGTGTTTATTATAAATTAATACATCGAAGCTTTTATACTTATTAACCAAATATTAACTTCTTTTTTTTTAAATTGCTAAAAAAAGTGTTAAAAAATATAAATGCTAAATAAATTATTATTTTTGTTAGCACTCCAACAAAGAGAAAATTAAAAACCATCGTTTGTAAATCAAGAGATAGGAATCGTTCGAGATTTGCCTCTTTGATAGCCTAGAAATTTGAAAATGGTCAAAGACCCCAATTGTTTTTATGAAACGGCTAACTGGTTAATTAGAAGAATCGTCTTGAAATGTCCTAAGAACCTGAATTCCTATAGCATCTTCAATCTATAGATGACCAATTTCAGGAGGAGCATTCTCAATTATGTAATATCTCAGATGAAGATTAATTTTCAGATTAGTCATTCAATCAGCACAAGAGTTACCCCTCCCTGTGCGTGTGATACACCATTACTTTCCAATCCTTCCGCAATAGTACCTGAATATCTCGAGCCAAGCCATAGGTCCCATTAACATGAGGAGATTGAGCCTTAATAAGAAGAATTGCAGAAGTGCTACAAAATACGAATTGATGTTATATAACTTAAAATCCCTAATTAATAGGAATCAACTAAAACATAGTTTAAAAATCTTTGCAAAATAAGAAACACAACAAAAAAGAGTAACATGTGGTTAAACTAATTAAAAATAATACGTATTATTTTTTAAATATAAATTAATATTAAACTTCTTTAATAGTCATTTTTTTTTTGGAAAAAAATATTTTAATATTAACCTATCTCAAATTAACATAGTAATAAAGAACTTAAAAGTTATAACATTAAATTTATTTCTTTATATCAACTAAAATTTTATAATTCTTAACTTATAAGAAGCCAACTAAAAAAATAATTCAAGAATTTTTAACCTGATCAAAATAAAAGTATTTATATTTGTATTTAGTTATTTTAAAAATATATATATAAGAAGGTCAACCGAAATACTAATAATCTGTAATTACTAGTTAGTTTTAATTAAAATTAATAAATATAAGGTTTAAATATGAATTGAATTTCTTTCAATAATTATTTTTCTCCAATTCTGCTCACACAAAAATGTGGAGTGATTTGGTTCACTTTCTTCTAATAGTTTACATATTTTCTTGAAAGAAATCTATTTTAATTAAAAAAATTGGCAAATAATACCGAGTGTAGATAATCACAAGAATTCTTCTATTCAGTGATTTTAATTTTGTTAAAAGTAATTAAAAATTCGTTGGTATATCAAAGGAACATCTTTCACTTTGAACATAATCCAAGGGCCTTGATTCTATGAGTATTACTTAACACACTTGAACATTAAACTATTGAAAAACCAAGAAAGAAAATTCAATATTAAAATCGTAATTTTGACATTTTCAATAGGGATAACAGCATACCTATGTGTTCTGACTAAAATATTATATCGTTATTTGTGCAAACATGCAAGAACAGGGAGCTGATAACTCTGATTTTTCAATATAGGGCATTTCTTTTCTTTATTTTTCTGAACAAAAGAACACACACACATATATAGATAGATAGATTAAGGGACTAATTCCAAACATTATAAACAAATATAAATTTCGTTCATGGGTTTGCTTGTTGTATTTGTAAGTTTAGTTTCCAGGAAAGGCTCTTCTAGTATTGGTGAACAGACTGATAAAACTAGATAGGCTACAAGCAGAGCACAGAGAACACGATTTTTTTTACAGGGTTGCTTGACATTATTCTTACGGTTAAAAAAAAAAAAGAGAAGAAGTATACATGTACTTCAGTTATCAATTTGTATTTGGTTACAAGCTATAAATACTTAACTACCAATCCTCAATTTATACAATCGTTGAGAAGGAAGAAAGTCCATATTCAAGCTTAGAGTTGTATTACAATCTTGAAAATATTTCATAACTTTGAACCATTGTATAAATCTATTCTTTTGATCCACAACTTTTAATCCCTTTGAATTTATCAATTTCCGTTGTGATCCTCGTTTTTTTTTTTAATTTATGCGTCATATTTAAAAAAATTAAAATCCTAATGAAAATTGGAAAAAATTAAGAATTACAATGAAAATATTAAACAAAATGTGTGATACATATAATTGTATTGTAATATGACCTATTCAAATATTGTCTCGCTACTTCATATGGATAGAATAATCGTGTAATAGGAATCCTATCGTTTTCGTTAAAGTCTATGACGTGTGTTTTCATTTTTGGGGTCAGGCTTCATATTCCCATTGGCTACTTCATAAGGATAGAATAATATGCATAGGAATAGGAGTCTTGGTCATCTTTTTTATTTGTTTGCGAACTTTCGGACGATAATATTGTTAAGAAAAATAAAAAACTTGCTGAGAAAGAAAAAATATTTTTCAGTTTTCTTTGCCTTTGTCTCATACAAACTATCTTAGGGCTCCTCTATATGCACAAATGGAATCAATTCGGACTGTTTCGAGGTGCTCTTATATATCACATAATAGTTAATTAAAGTGCATAGAAAAAATTTGAACAAATCAATAATCGCCTTAGTTTTTCTTCATAAACTATGATAGAGTTTGCATTACAAGAAACAAATTGATAAATATGCCAGAATTGTTGAAATTTCTATGTTCCCCTGAAATTGGTAGGCAGTGATATTTATTGATTTATAACATGTTTTGAAATTCAATTGATCAAGGCAACAGTACTTGAACTTCAACCATCATGTCCAGGACGTGTATCCGATGCTGGAACATTCGGTCGACCAGAAATTTGCCGCAGACTCCGGCGGAGTGCTAGTCCTTCTGCAATACTTCGATGGACCAAATTTTCTGCAAAGAAAACAGAAAAAAGAAACATCAAACTAATGGCCTAGAAATTTCTTATATATAAGCAATTGTGGGATGTTTAATTGTTGTACCTTGGATGGCCCAAAAATTGGGAATTCTTGCTTCAGCTACTGAAGGCAATGAACTGACTGATAACAGAAGATAGAAGACGAGCAGAGAATCGAGAGCTGGAGGAGTATTATTTCGATTGCATCTTGACATTTCTAGTATGACAAATTGAATGAGGAATTACTCAAATTCAAACTATATTTCGTGTTTCTTTTCAGATATGGAGAGCACTCCCTTTTCTTAAGCACCTGTATGATTTATAAATACAAGTATGGTGTACTACAGAGAAGTCAACACTTACAATCAGGAAACACAAAAAATTAACAAAAGGAAAGTCAAATATTCAAGCTTTGAATTGTCCAAGTCAAGAATGAAATTGCACCTCAAAATCACAATCATACTTTCTAAATGGTGTAATAACATGTGTCCCCAATTGTTCACAAATAAACTATGCATATAGTTTCGTTGTATTTTATATCAAATGAATTCTATGGCACCTTGAAGTTCTTTAATACGCAAAGAACTGAAGAAGAAGAAATCAAATTGCTGTATAATGTTTGATTATTCCTCTTTAAAGGCCATTCAGTTTTTATAACTAGGAAACCACAAATGTCGCATCACCTGAAAATTATACACACTTTCTTTGGTCAATGAAAATTTATGAAAATTGAACTGTCCAAAAAAATAATAGAGAACAAAGAAATTCAAAATTCTTGCTTTGAATGTGAGCGAAATTTCATGGATGTATCTTAGAGAAAGTCTTAGGTATGTTCAATGCACTAAACAAATCAGGGGACTCTAGCTCGATTGAAGGTATGCCATTATGCCATTAATAAACTATCATTTCCATTTTCACTAACACCTTTGCTGTAGTAATTGCTTCTCATAGTGTTCTCGCTCCAAGTCTCCCCCGAACTTACTCTCCTCTTTTTGTTTTTCCCAACAATATTAGCCTGTATTTACTCGCATGAGGTTTGCTTTAGAAAAATAAAACACAGAAAAAAAAATCCCAACAAGTGGCTATAACATAACAATAAATTAACACCAACCAAAAAATCTGTATAAAATAAATATTATTGATTATGTGTAGATATCCTACGTAATGCCTACAGTGAGTGCGTTCAACGTTAATAAAAAAATGATATCCTTTTGTAAAATAAAGAAAGTTTTAAATAGACAATGCTAGTAAGATTAATTAATAAAAAATGGGATGTATTTTAATTTTTGTTATTGTTCTGATTATGCTATTTAAATTTTTAAAATTTTAACGATAATTTGAGAATTATTTCTAAAGAGTTGGAGTTGTATAAATGCATTCCACTTTTAGTACTTCTTTTCTTTTTGATTGATTGTGCTTTTGTCTTTGGATTATCAATGACAATAAGTCAGGAAGTTCGGTTTGTTAGATGACAACAGAACCTTTAATCCAATAGGTAGAAAACCCAAATAAAATTTTTGAATAAACAATAGGAGTAAGTTTTCATAATTTATTGCAAATGCGAGTTTGCAACTCTTTCCATTTGACTGTTAACAACATAATATGTATATATATATATATATATATTTATATATATATTTGGGGATAAAATTAACAGACACTAAATGGCAAAAATCAGCACCTACTTACGTGGTCATTTAGGACCATCACAAATCCTGACCCAAAAATCAAGGTATGTATTATGATGTCTTTTATGGCTAGTATGGGTAAGCAAAGTTCTCAAGGCGAGTCCTACAATACCTTTCATGCCTTTGTGACAGACAAAGGCTTTACCGCTATAAAGTCATGTCATACGATTCAAGCACCTGATGGGTAGCTCAATAAAGGTACATGTCAATGACATGATTCCAAAGTTGCTAATGTAAGAATTGTCAATTATCCCACATTGCTAAAGTTAGTATTAGTGGGTTTGTATTTATCTTATAAATTAAAGCCAAACATAAGCCTTGTGGGTGTTCAAAAAGATAAGTCTTCCATTGGTAGTCCTTTTTCCAAAGGACTCTTGGGGTTTTTCAATAAAGCCCCTTAGTATTAAATATCTTTAATTTTGATTTGTATCTTTTGGGTAATTACATTGTGGCCCAAAAGAAGTTGTAAAGTTGCAAAATTGAAGATAGTGGATTCTCTGCGGCGCCCGAAGACGTAGGTATTTATATCGAACCTCGTTAAATTTTGTGTTTTGTCTATTTATGCCATTTATTTGCTTTAAATTATATTTAATTAGTTAGTAGAATACTTGTTATTATTGTTTGGGATTTTCATATGATTGCTTAGTTAGGGAATTCCGTATTTCCGCTGTGTTAGCAACAAGTAGTAGAA
>JAVXUL010005909.1:0-12652 GCA_035590515.1 Trichilia minutiflora | reverse complement strand
GATTAGTCTTGGAAAAGTTATCCAATTGTATAGTAGTATCATTACGAGGAGTATTAAAGCTTTGAGAGGATATGAAAGTAGTATCTTTGTTCTTCCCTGTATAACCTGTTGAAACAATGTAACTAGTCTTTCACCCCATTTTTCCCCAGTTCAGACTCAACTACCATAGGATTGGAAGCACTAGCATCATCTAAAGACTCCCCCTCACCCGAATCAATTAAATCCTCTCCTGAATTAGTTGAATTCTCCCCTTGACCTGAAATCTATAACATTTTGTTTGCTAACCATAACATTTCCTCTTTCTTACTACTAATCTCCCCCTGAAGAGGAATCAAGACACATCCTCAAAAAAATAAGATTCACATTTGCAGAACTGAACATTCATAGAGATATGGTGTTTTCCTCTAGGAGGATGAAAGCATTTATAACCCTTTTGGGAATTAGAGTAACCAATAAAGACACATTTAAGAGCACAGGGATCAAGCTTATCCTTTTGATGAGAGTGTATATGAACACAACAGACAACCAAAAACTTTGGGATAAAGATTCAAAGTAGAAGGAATAGGGTGAAATCGTGATAACCTTTGCAAAGGAGTTTGATAGTCAAGGGCACGAGTAGGCATTCAGTTGATGAGATAGACAGCAATCAAGACAACCTCAGCCTAAAAATATTTTGGATCACACATAGCAAAGCGTAAAGTAAAGCCTGAGCCACCTTTAGAATGTGACGATTTTACGCTCTGTTATTCCGTTTTACTGTGGTGTGCATATACATGTTTGTTTGAGGATTCCGCTGTGGTGTGTATGTACATGTTTGTTTGAGGATTCCATTTTCTTTGAAAAAATTAGCAAAAGAATGATTCACAAACTCACAACCATTGTTAGAGTGGAAGACTTTATCCTAAGTATGAAATTGTGTGACAATCATTTTGAAAAATTGAGGAATGAGATGTAGAACATCATTCTTAGATTTCAACTAATATGCCCAGCTCACCCTAGAACAGTCATCAATGAAGGACAAAGTATTTATGACCTGAAGTAGATGGAGTAGAAAAATGACCCAAACATATGTAAAAATACAAGTAAAAGGAATTGAACTTTTATTGAGACTTATTTTTAAAGTTACACGAAAATTTTTAGTATAAATGCATTGTTCACACCTTAAGTTAGAAATTGAAACATTGCGAAACATTTAAGGAAATAAATGTTCTAAATTAGAAACAGATAGGTGACCTAATTGACAATACCATAAAAGAAATTTTTCTCTATCAGACGTCTCTCTTGCTACGTGAAAAACACGTTCAAATTTAGATCGTAACTCCTTTGACCCTTCCAAGTAATAAGGACCCCCCTTTTCCTTACCAATGCCAATCATCATCTTCGTAAGATTATCTTGAAACAACCAATGAATAGAATGGAAGGCTACAGAACAATTAAACTTTTTGGTAATCTTACTAATAGAAAGAAGACTATTAGAGAAACTAGGCAGAAGTAAGACAAAAGATATGGAAAGTGTAGGGGACGGCCCCTGAAATCGGCATGAGTCCCATCAGCAACCTGAACAAACTTAACAAATGAAGGCATTAGAGAGTCAAGTAAGAAAGATTTATTAGCCGTGATCAGTAGCCCCTGAATCAATAATCCCCCTGTTAGAGGCAGAAGAGATAAAGGCCAAACCAAAGTTACCTTCTTGAGAAGAAAATCGAGAAATCTGAGAAGTCTAAGCTGGAGGAGTGGCATCGGTGAGGGCAACCCAGTTTTCTTGTTTTTCCTTTCAACTTCTTACTCTTGTACCACTCCAGATAACCATGCTTCTTCCAGCAAATATCTACCGTATGTTTAATGCTATTGCGACTGCAAAACGAAAAGAAGAGTTGGAAGAAGGAGCAAAAGGTGTTGGTATGTGTTACTCTTATGAACAACTACTGTAGAAGCCTCATTGTGATCTTTCATTCCAATAGTGACCTGCCTCTGTGCTTTATGACAAACTATTGATAGGCCTCCTCTAGACTTGGGAAAAGAGAGGTGGCCAGAAAAAGACCACTAATGTCTTTCAAATTGTGATCAAGACCTACAAGAAATATATAACTCGATCCTCAGCAGCACGCTTCCTTTGTTTCTCAATATCAGCTGCACAAGTCATATCATTGGGCCTCTGATAATCAAGCTCCATGAATATTGAGTTCAACTTATTGTAGCATTCTGCGAAAGGATGACCACCCTAGCTTCACTGAAAGGATTTCTTCATCAGTTCATAGACTTGAGAAGAGTCAGAGACATCAAGATAGTTCTTTTGACCGCCTTTCAAACCTTTTTAGTCATTCCACACTGCACAAAGTGTGCTGCCAGCTTGTCAGTCATGGAATTGATTAGCCAAGACTTGACTAAAGCATCTTCAGCATCCCATTCATCATTACTTAGGTCATCCTCTGATGGTGCAACCTTCCTTCCTGTAATATAGCACTTCTTTCTGTCAACAACTCGCATCTCCAAAATTTTAGACCAAACATGATAATTAGAACCATCTAATTTAATAGAAATTGTTGGACTGGTAGTCTCATGGATAGTCACCATGGATTACGATTAGAAACAATCGCATCTATTCTTGCTGACATGATATGAGTAGAAGATAGGGATGGGCATTTTCAAACCGATCCAATCCAAACTAATCCAAACCGCAAAAATTAGCGGTTTAGATCGGTTTGAAAAATTTGTGGATCGACTTGCGGATTGATATTTTTCAAACCGCTATTCGCAGTTTGGATTATGGATTTAATCAATTCCAAACCGCGAAACTGCAAATCAAACCGCTTAATATTATCTTATAAAATTTTTACTATTATTTTATTTATCATAACAAATTATATATTATTTTTCTCTATATCTTCTATATAATAATAATTAATAGAAAAAAATTATTCATAAATGATTTTTAAAAAAATTATTCACAAAACTTACTCTTAAATGTTAATGAGAGATTATAGAATTGATAATAATCAATTATTATATTTTTAATTTTATAATATAGTCCAAACCGAGAATCTAAATCGTTTTAAATCGTACTTTATAGTTTGATTTGTAATATGTTAATGGATTGAATTGGATTGATTTATTTTCAAATTATAATATGCGGTTCGGTTTAATATTTTATCTCAAATCAAACTAAACTGCATATGCTCACCCCTAGTTAAGATATTAAGAGATCATAAATAGATCGAGAGAATGATAAAAAAAAAGGATTTGTTTAACTCTTATTTATAAAGTGTATAATTTATGTATTAGGTAATTAGATACTAATATAGAAAGATATAAATTATAGTTTCTTTATAGACAAAAGATAATTCACAGTTATTTATATATTAGACATTACATGGCATAAGACTAACTTTTTTACTTATAAAGTAAATGATTTATCTTAATCATTAAAGTAAAAACTTCTAGTAGAAAAGATAGAATCAGACTATTGTAAATTAAAATGTAGTAAAATAAATATAATTTATTTTAATTTACATAAACTTTATTAAGCTCAATAGATCTTAATTTTGAGTAAATAATAAACTTACATTTATGTATTATATATTTTGAGTTATCAAAAGATAAGATCTAATAATATGTTTAAAATCTTGATAATTTAAAACTATAATTTAATAAATAGTACGAACATATACTTATAAGATAAAATTATTAATATAATATTTTCTTAAGTTATTTGTGGTACTTGATTATTCAAATATATAATAACTGCAGTTCATTCAATAAATTATTTATTTATAAATATAAAACTATTAAGATAATAATTAAAATATTTAGTGATTTAGGATAAATAAATGCTTAAAGGGGTATGATATTTATTGTCGGTTTAATTTTAATTATTGGCATTAAATAAGGGATTAACTAAGTGGTTATTATTGGTGTAAGATTAAGTTCAAATTTAATTAAATTTTTTTTAATTAAATGGGTTTTCATTTTGTTAACATAGGTCAATAAAGTGCAACTTTGGACTTTTAATGAAATAATTCAGAATTAAGTTAAAAAAATTAGATAAATTATGACATAACCTTTCTTAAGTTGGAGCTAGGAAGTTCGTGCGACTATAGTCCCTCTACTAACTCATTTTAATTCTTCTCAAATGTTAACGAATGTCTATAAAAAGAATAGGTTTTGTGTGAAATAATATAATAATTTTCACACAAAATAAAATATAACCACACACCAGTAAAATTTTTGAAAATAATAAAAAATATCACAATTATATCATCAATTTTGTACAAAATAACTTACTAACTTTGTATATATTAAAAATATTTTTTTTATTGTAATTTTTTTTATTAAATCAATTTTTCCAACGTTTTCGTGTGACAAAAGTTGATTCTGACATTTTCCATGTACGAAAAGTTGATTCTGATGCATTGCTGTTGATGATAGAACCTTAAAGCAAAAGCCCTGACAGTTCTGCAAAACATTATCAACCATTCATATAATTTCACGGTGGTCCCATTATATGGTTGTGAGAAGGCAATAATGCAACAAAGACATAAAAGATACTACGCAGAACCTGGAATTAACTTTCATATCCATCTACCCCTCCACCTGCTGGTAGACTTTTAGCAGAGGATATATGATGTCTCTTGCATGGTTTCAAAAATTCACACTCATTTTGACCATGCAACATTTTGAAATGGATGAGAAAATTAATTGAATTACAATCATCCACCGTCAACTATAAATATCGATCAAATTATTCATATATTATAAAGAACATTGTTTAGTATTGCTCGCTTTTACTCAACTTTAAAAGCAAAGTACTATTTAATCGAAGATATGTTATGTTTCTCCTAAACTTAAAATGTCATACTCTTTTTTAACCCCACATCAAGCTGCTATAGATGAAAAGATTGAATCCCGTCGGTAATTAAAAATATAGATCAAATTTTATACCTATGTTGTATAAGTTATAATTGATATTATTAATTTTCATCCAACATTCTATTTGGTGGTTGTGATGATAAGATTTGGGATATTATGATTAGTATTCTAGATTTAAATTATCACAATACTCGACTGACGTATTAAGATAGAGAATCTGATTTATTTCTGTATTTGGTATCACTACAGATGATTTTTGTACACACGTCTAGTGATAAAGGATAGGGTCATGTAATTTATGATTATGGATTTCACAGAAATAGATACCTATTTCTATATGTGATTGAACGTCATAAAAATAATCGAGTATGAGAAATTTTAGGTTAAAAAAAAAATTCATCTAACTTTAAAAATAAAATAAAATTTAATAGGATTTACTCATTTTTTAATCAATATTTAATATTTTATCTTCTATTTAAAATATTTATAAAATTACGGTAACCCCGTGATCAATTGATCATAACACTTTAATACTGAACGTGTCCAATATTAATGTCGGCTTTTATTTTGATCAAGGATGAACTAAAGTTTTGAGCTGTAAATGTCTTTACACTTTATAAAATACAAAGTTATACTAAAATAGTGTCAAATTTTGCTATTGTTTTGCAGGAAAATAATGTTGTTAATCTCTAAACACTATGCTTGTATTTCATAATTTATAAAGAGAGCTTATATTTCTAACATTACTGATTCATATTCTATAGACTAACATTTGTATCTCTGTAATTACTCATTCATATTTTATAGAATGCAAATACTTTTTCCGACAGTTTTGAGTTATCCCTGAAGCTTGTAATATGTGTAGGCCATGGATATTATGAATGATGAGAATTATTAGAGTTTCTGTTTAGATTTTCCAGGGTTTGTCAAGTCAACTAAGGTTTCAGAAATCCCAAATTTTTTGTCGGGTATTTATTGGGTCGGTGAACCAGGCCAAGCCGGAACTAACCCCACGGCACGGCCCCCCCCCCGCCCCCCCGCTAGCTCATAAATGACTCAATATGCATTTATATTGTAATACGCCCACATCCATTTGGGTTGGGCCAGCCATTTGCAGTCGACTCGTCTATTTCTTCAAATAATCAATAATCCATCCCTTCTCCACATTTTTTTTTGTATATTAAATTTTAAATTTTAATATAAAAATAGAACAGAATCAGTAACTTTTTTTATACTTATTTTTATAACCTGTAGCTTCGTTAGATGATAAGTATCTCTTTCTATCAACAATCCCATCCCCCCCACCCGCCCTACAATTTGAAACCTGTTACATTTTTTCTCTTGCAGTGTAAGCTCTATCTTTTTTATAATATAATTATTATTATATCTTTACTACAAAAGTATGAAGTTAACATTCCAATTATAGCCATTTAACAAACAAGAAATCGTCTACAAAACAAAACCCATATCAACAAAGGAACTCCCCTGCAGAGTTTGGCTCTATCAACAAGGAACTGCCATATAATTTATGAAGAAGTTCTACAAAATAAAACCTATATCAACGAGAATCATAAATTACTAAATGCGTTCTATGAAGGTTATTTTACAAGTAATGGTATTAAAGAAGATCTTCATAGTATTAAAAACTGGCACATAATTACCCCACTTTGGGATGAAGTTTCATCGGGAAGATCCAAGGAACTCATTGTGCAATGTCCAATTAGCCATTGACAACAAGTGAGTGCACAGGCTATACAGTGGCGAAGGAAATAGAGATACTGGTATCCGGACTTGCCACAAGGCATAAGCTATACGACACTGAAAATTAAAAATATTTAGGCACTGCTTCATTGTTAGTGTCAGAATTGGTTTTGCCTTTCATCATTAGATGATTTACCAGTTCAATCAATCCATCATATCCAGGCTTCTCTGGATCCCATCCCTCCTTGTGTTATATTCTCTTGAAAAAATTGCAACCATAATCACAACACAACACTATAAGCATAGGTAAATTCATTCCCTAAATTGTAGTTATCTGAACCAATTTGTTACGAAACGAATAGAAGAAAAAATCGTTCAACACTTCATGTTTGTATTCGACTCTTGAAATTGCACTTTTTCTCTTTAACAAGTAGTAAATTACAACCAACTAATAAGATTTATGAAGAATTTTTTAAAGAAAAAAATATAGTTAGATTGTTAAATAATTACACTGCTTTCGATTGAACAGAGGAGCATACAATGCATACATAATATAGGGTTTGGGAGGTGAGGTTTAGATATGGAGTGAGTGTGTAACGGAGATTATGAGATTGTTAGAGGACGAAGAGTAAGAAATTTTATTTTTTGAGTCAAGTAAACGAGCTCTCATCAGTTATTCCCCAAAGAAGCATGATGGTAGTTGTTGTTGGTCTTTTTTTTTGCACGTGGTAAGCACATGTGATGGCACTAAATCCTTAAATTTAACGGCAATCCTAACACATAGCACAACGAGATTAAATACGATTATACACTAATTTTCTTCAAGCATATATAATATAACAATCAACGCATCATACTTATAAATGGAGGTTTGATGAGTACATAAAAGTGTATATGTATTAAGGTTTAAATTTATCATTTTACACTTAAAAATATGATTAACTCTCTCCATTTATGCATATTTCTAGTTTTTGATATAAAATTTACTTTGTTTGTAATTCTAGTTAATTTTGGTCTCTGCATAGTATACGTAAAAAGAGTATAACTTTTTATCCAGGAGAGCTATTGGGATGAATCTTAATCCATTGGAAAGCTAACACATTGGGTTAAAACTTTTATGTTTGGTCCAACCATCAGTTAGGGCTCTAAGTTATACTTTGGAAGCCATCAATCAAGCCCAGTTGCTGTTCTAGTCCAGCCCGACCTTGCTTCAGTGTTTTATCTATATCTTTTGATTGCAATTTAGGATTTACCTGATACAAGTGTCTACCAAAAGATGATTCAAATATATACAACTTGTATGTTGGACACTAAGACTGAATCATTCATATTTGAGATCATCCATGACGATTTGTGTAGTGGTCAAAATATTTAATCTCCACTTGTCAACTTGTTCCACTTGCTACTTTGTCATTTAGCTCTCTTATTTGCCTATAAATAAGAGACAGATTTTTGTGTTCTTGGATAGGAATTGAAGGTATAATAGAAGTATTAGATTCAGTTTATAATAAAATTTCATTCTCTCATCTCCATGTTTTTTTAAAGTTCTAGCTAAGGGTAGGAGGTTGATACTAAGGGTGTATGGTATGTTCTTTTAGATCCTTTCTTTGTATTTAATGTTTGAACTCTTTTTATTAATTGCATAAGCATATTTTGAAAAATGTTTTTAAGTATTTAAACTCTCTGATTTTATGTAAACATTTGGTACATTAAATTCTTGGAAAAACTTTCTTTGATTCATTGTAGATATATGGTACAAAAAATACTTTGAACATTAAATGTCTTAAACGTTTTTTTACATTGTTTATCAATTAATTTAAAGACACTCTTTTAATTAAATATTGATTTTTTTAAATAAAATATATTTTTCATGCATTAAATGATTTTCATCTTCCGATTGGGATAATTCTTTAGTTAATCTCAATTGAGTTATAAAAGGGATCTATTTTACTAACCATCATCCTAAAATATCAACTTCCAAAGCCTTAGTGTTTTAATTTATATTTAATCTTTACTTGGTAATTTCTTTCTTTAAAATCAATCCATCACTTGTTCTACCTTTGCTATTGGACTTTTCTATTGGATCTTGGCTTGGACATAACCAATTAGACTCTTGGAAAAAACACTCCTTGTACATACGACACTTGGACTCACTGGACTATTCTATAACAAGACTACCTATACTTGGGTACGTAATCTAAATGAGATCATGTATATATAATATACATGTGTTTATATATGTACAAAGAATGATAATTATTCATGAGGATAATTACAGATACAGTTCAACCCTAGTAGATAGTTTTATGAATATTGTCGGAGTCAAGAGAGTGCTCATATGAGATATGAATAATTGAGTGCATGGTAAATCTTTTTAAATTATTATCATATGTTTGCCTTCTATTATAGGATAGATGATAATTCTTTTACATAAATTGTCTACTTTAAGATTTCTATTATGTGAGGGGTATGTGGTTTGTGTAATTGAATTGGGTTTATCTGGTTCTCAATGATATTCGAGTTTCGACTAAGATGCTATTGTGTGAGATTAGAGTAAGAATATTACTCAAGAATGTATAATGATTTGAATATAACTAGTGCAGGATACTAAAATTTCTATTATGTGAAGCGTCTGAAACTAAGGCAAAGGAATGAATCGAGTCCTGTATGTGATATAGAAAAGAAATAATTCTTTACTCATTAAAGTTAATTGATTAAAATTTTATTATGTGAGGTTAATTAATTTTATATGAGATTTTTATTTCCATTAATTCTTAAAAATCCAACAAAATTTTTAAGTCTTATGTTAAAAAGTATAAGGTTTAAATTAGATAGTGAAAGCTAATATGATTAGTATAATTTTTTAATTAATATATATTCAATAGTTGAATTCTTTTTGTCATTCAATATGCTAATAATTGTTTTTTGAATTTTTGAGTTCTCAATCTATGATCATTTAAAATATCTTCATCAAATATTTTCCAGAAGATTTTGGATAAATAGTCTTCTTTCCTAACCAAATTTATAAGACTAGTTGAGGAACTTGAGATTTATTCTTGAGTTCAAAATTTTGGAATACGTTTTACAGTCTGAATTACCTTCTTTATTAATGATAGATGCTCCTAAGGATGAGTAGGACGCTTTCAAAAAGTGGTATACAGATAACTGTAAAGTACAACTCTAAATGTTAGCTTCTATGAATTAAAAGCTACAAATAAAGCACGAGAGTATATTATCATTGTATGACATACTAAGATCCTTACAAGAGTTATATAAAGAAAACTCTCATGTCATTGATTATGAGACGTACAATACCCAGTTCAACATGAAGCTCAGGGAGGGAATCCCACCTAAAGATCGTGTCATTAAGATGATCAATCTCATCAAATAGTTAAATGCTTGGGACGTCATTATGACTGATCACCTTAAAGTGAATTTGATTCTTCAATCCCTCCCACTTAGTTATAAAGGATATATGACTAATTATAACTTGAATGGGATTAAGCGTACTCTCCTAAAGTTGCTTAATAAGCTTTAAGAATATTATAAATAGAACAATAAGGGAAAGGGACATAAAGATGTCCATACGGTCATTACCAGTATAATTAATAAATGGTTACGACATTCATCTCAAGGTCTAAAATGACCTACGAAATAGAAAGTCAAGAAGGCTTTATCTTCTAAAAAATTCAAATCAAAGCCTAAAGAAAAATATTTTTACTACAGGGTTGAAGGACATTAGAAAAGGAATTGTTCTCAATACCTAAACATTCTTAAGAAGGCTAAGACAGGTATATATAATATTTACATGATTGAATATGATTTAAGTGTTAATTCTGATATATATTTATGAGTTATTGACTCTGCTGCAACATTTCATTTTTGTATGTCTTTGAAAGCAGTGCATAATAATTTCGTATTATTGAGTAATAGGATCGTTCTGCAAATGACCAATGGAGCAATGGTTGTAAAGGCTATTGGATCGTGTGAGTTAAAGTTGTCGACTAGACATATTTTAAAATTAGATAAAGTTTTGTATTTATGTTCTATTTTTGAAAACATAATTTTTGTATTTATACTATGTAATAATGGTTATTCTGTAGTTTAATGGAAATGAATATTTATTATATTTTAAAAATATATGTGTACTAAAGCAATTAATACGAATAGTTTGTATGTTTTTCATTTAAATAATAATTGTTTGGTATCTTCCATTACTAATAAGAGAATTTCCATTGAAACAAATCCTAAATATCTGTGGCATCACAGATTAGATCATATTAGAGATAGATGACTCACTCAGCTTAGAGTTATTGGAATATTGATATAATTTTTTGGATAATGTAAGTATATTAACCAATATCCAAAAGAAAAAATAGAACAAAAGCATATAGGCATACCCTAGAGAAACATAGCTAAGGAAGACAAACCCTCATAACCAAACAAAACTAAAAAACAACAAAAAATAAATTGTTAAAGCTAATAAGACATTATAGAGATCTGAAAAAAATATCATCGAATAATTGTCAAGAATGATGTAGCCACTTATTATTGTAAGATGGGAACACATTTCTTAACAAACTTACACGAGTTCGAATAGTAAAATTAATATCTCTACAAATCATATTATGGGTATGGGAAACCCTATCATGCAAACAAGGATTTCTCTCCCTCTAAATATAATAAATTATAACAGCAAAGGAGAATTTAATAATCATGTCATGCAATGAATCACTAGTTAATTGCTTCATCCAGTAAAGAGACTGTAACCAATCTCGAGGATGCCAATCAATATCACATTTAGCCAATATGGAAGACCAAACACTAGAGGAATATAAGAACATTGAAAAAATAAATGGGTAACATCCTCATTATCCTTATCACCAAGAGCACACCTAGATTGTTGAATTATACCCATAGCCAACATCTTATCTTGCTTATAAAGACTACCATGAATCGTCGTCCAAAGAAGAAAAGCATATCTCAGAACTACCTTACTAAACCACACAATTCTACTCTAACCTACAGGAACAACTTTATATCTCAAAACCTCTCATGCACTCCTAACTGAAAAATACCCCCTTTAGATCTCCCTCCCAAACAAGCTTATCCTCTCTATAACTATTAGGACAATAATTATCAGGCATATAAATAGTATCTAAAAGATCTGAAGATTAAGAAGTAGGCCACTGCCAAGTAGACCTATCAATAATAGAAGTCACTTTAGCCATCCTACCTAAACTAGAATCATAAATAATTCTCTCCCCTTTAACCTCTACAATCAGCCCTAATAGATGCCAGTTATCAATGGGATATTGATCTCATTGAATTTTAAATTCTATCAAACTTATCAATCATATCTTCGAAGAAAAATGATTAAGTTTCCCTTTTAAGAGTAAAGGTGAGAGGTCAAAAGAACTATTAGATCTCATACATACGGATATATATATGGACCATTCAATATAACAGTCAGAAAAAATTATGATTACTTAATTACCTTTACCAATAATATATCTTAGTATGGGTATATGTATTTAATAAAATACAAATTAGAATGTTTTGAAAAATTCAAAGAATTCAAGAATGAAGTTTAAAACCAAATAAGAAAAAGTATTAAGATTCTGTAATTAGACCGTGGAGTCGAGTACTTGAGTAGTGAATTTCAAGAATTCTTGAAAGTAAATAAAACTATCTCACAATTGATTCGTCCATGTAAATACCTTAACGTAATGGTATACCAGAAAAAAGGAATCATACTTTTTTAGATATAGTGCGATCAATAGTTAATTTTACAGACGTACCACTATTCTTATAAGGATATGCTTTACAAATCGCTACACACATTCTCAATAAAATTTTTACTAAAACCTATATGAGATATGAAATGATAAGAGATCCAGTCTTAACTATATGAGGATTTGGGGATGTTTAGCATATATCAAGTTAGTTAAATTTGATAAACTTAATACCATGTCACATCCCCGACCCGGGGTCCCACCTGTGACAACCGCCACAGATTCCTAATAAGCATTCCTTAGGTCCAGAACGCTTACTAAGAACCTGTAAGGCTGAAATCATAAACAAA
>JAVXUL010005898.1:0-12654 GCA_035590515.1 Trichilia minutiflora | reverse complement strand
ATAATAGTATATTTAAAAAATATAAAAATTATTAAAAAATTTAATTTAATAATAATGTAATAATAAGTTTTAAAAATATTTTTAATAATAATAATTTAATTTCTAAAATTTTTAATTCAAAAATTTTAATAATATATTTTAAAAATATTTAATAATTAAAAATATTAAAAAAAATTAATTTTAATAATAATAGAGATATTTTTAAAAATTATTTTTAGAAATAATAATTTAGTTTTTAAAAATCTGTAATTCAAAATTTTTAATAATATATTTTACAAATATTAAAAATATATAAAAAATATATAAAAATTTATTTTTGATAGAAATATAATAATACTTTAAATCTTTTTTAATAATAATAATTTAATTTTTAAAAAATAATAATTTGAAATTTTTAATAATATATTTAAAAACTTAGAAAATTTTAAAATATTTAAAAAATATAAAAATTTATTTTTACTAGTAATATAGTAATAATTTAAAATTTTTAAATAATAATAATTTAATTTTCAAAAATTTATAATTTGAAAATTTTAATAATATATTTAAAATCTTAAAAAATATAAAAAATTATTTTTGCTAGTAATATAATAATAATTTAAAATTTTTTAATAATAATAATTTAATTGTGAAAAATTTATAATTTGAAAATTTTCATAAAATATTTATTAAGTATTTAATTATTTAAAAATATTTTAAAATTTTAATTTTAATAATAATATAATAATAATTTTTAAAAAAATTTAATTTGAATAATCATAACATTTATTTATATGTTGCTATAATATATTTAAAAAATATTTAATTTGAAAATATTAATAGATTGACTTATCAAAAATATTTTTAATTAATAATATGAAAGGATTATGTAAAGGGAGTGATAGCTAATTATTGAATAGATTTTAAAAAAAGTACTTAATAATTATATTATTTTATTTTATAACAAAATATTTCAATAATTTGATCAATAAATTATTTTTTTATTTTATTATTAGAATATAACAAAATCTTATTAGTAGGTACATATGTATACTTTCAAGAGATCGGATGAGGAGCACATTGAATCTAATATGAGATTATTGTCACATTTGAGCGATATTATGTTGATACAGGAGATGTCACGCCCCGATCATAATCGATCACGTGGCAATCATCGCGAATCTTAGAAATACATCCTATCAATTAAAATATAATCTTAAGACCCGCAAGGCATTAATATCTGTTTTATAATATATTTTCAAAAATAACACAATGTAGAAGATTTTCAATCATGAATATAAATCAACATTTGTATTCCTATAGAATACACAACATTACAAATATTTTTCAAAATATCTATTTCAATGAGTTCTTGGTTAAGCCAAATACACAAAATATAAATACAATATTATTCTTGTTCAGTGGACTATGACTCTGTATGAGTCGAGTACTTGAAAAATCTACTGAAAACTCGCTTCAGCTATGTTATACCGCGCTTGACAACACTAACTTGAGATGGAGAAAATGAGGGATGAGTATTTGGAAAAATACTCAGTGACTAGACCACACAATGATATACATATAGCAAATGATTCTATACATCGATTATGGCGAACCATCGTAATCATCAAAAGCAAAATATATGCCATGTAGCATACTAAACATGACTGAGAAAGAGTCAATGTAAATCAAATATATGTGTAACCCCTCGATTTATAGGATCCAATCCACTCTCTTTGAGTTGTATGACTAATCTGTAACCCCGGTTGGGAAGGTGTGTTAATGCAAATACATAAATGGCTAGTATGCTTTAGTCTGGATATATTGGATTTCATCCATCATATCTTGGACTGGATATATGTGTGTGTGTGTATTTTTGATAAGTCTGGATATATTGGATTTCACCCATCATATCTTGAACTGGATATATGTATGTATATATATATATATATATACTACACAATCTCAAGCATATTAATCAATTCAAAACATTTAATAAGGTAAAGGAAAAGTGTATTCACTCACCGTTCTAGGGTGGGAAACCACCCTCTAGATATCTTCCTCGCGACGGCCACTCTCTAACCTTGGCTGCTGTGCCTGGATACATATATAAACATAGATTCAATGATTTGTAGTGATAAACGTGCATGATACAATGCATGATCATGCTCTCTTTCTCTCCCTCTTCCTCTCTCTCTCTCTCTCTCTCTCTATCTATCTATCTATCTAACTATCTATATATATACACACATACTGCCCATGCTCGTTCTAACCCCACTTTCACATCATTCTCAGTTATTTCAATACCAATAAAAGCACAAATCCTCTAATTTATCGATCTAGTCGATAATTTAGGAAATCCCCAATTTTTAGGGTTATATAAATAGTATTTTAAGCTATATATTTCTAAATATATGCGAAATGATAGCTCAAAATAGAGAGACAAGTAGGGAAATAAGCTTATCCAAGCTTGTAGGTGAGCTTTGAGTCCCTTTTTGATTATGTCTCTCTCTTTGACTATTGCTTACCCCCAGCTCCTCTATGGCGATTCCTCTTAAATCGTTGGTCAGAGGTCCGATTAGAGGAGGTTTCTGAGTTCTGGTGTTGATTCTGAGGTCATAGAAACTGAAATGACGGAGTTTAGTTGAGGGATGGTTGAGTTCTGTCCTAGATAGAGAGAGAGAGAAGTGTTTCAGATGAGAGAGAAAGGAGAAAACAAAATGGAAAAGATGAACCTTGACATTTCATATATAATTGGGCTCTAAAATGAGCAAAATGCCCCTCTAAAATATACCCAGACGAGCGACACGTTATCATGTATCGATATATGCCCTCCATGTATCGATACTTCATCACATAAAGGGGTCATTCGCGTTCCAGTTTGTCAATATATCGATACCTGAACAGTTCATGTATCGATACTTGCTTCATTGAAACCCCAAGTATCGATACTTCAATTCTCAAGTATCGATACTTTCAGTCGAACATGGGTTCCAGGTCTGAAAGTACCCCGAGTATCAATACTTCTTCTACAAAGTATCGATACTTTTACTATTTATTCTGACCACATGATATTGATACTACCCTCAAGAATCGATGCTTTTTGCTCTGTGTTTAAGTATCGATACATGAAGCCCATGTATCGATACTTTTAGTTCTGGGTATCGATACTTCCCTTAAGTATCGATACATTCCACCCCCTAAAGCCAAGTATCAATATATGGACACGGTATGTATCAATACTTTCTTCTATTTTCTCTATTTTGGGATAGTAATTTCAAATGGCCATAATTTTTTATTGGAATATCTTCACGGAGCCCATAATATATCAACGGAAAGTTCTCTCTAAGCTCTACAAAAATAAGGGAACTTTTTCTCAATTCAAGATGATTTTGGGATCAAAAATCCAATTTTTTCTCATAAACTTATATTCTATACCACACACCTTCTTCCAAAAATGAATTCAAGTTATCATACTCTCTCGCGTATGATCTATACACTGCTACATGCATGAAAACTCCTGAGGGTTTTATTACTCGGCCCATAATACTAAAGAATGGGTGTCATATAACTAGAGTTGTCTTTTTCAAGAAATCTAATACATCATATGCTCCAACATGAGATTGGGACTATTGACCATTCGATTTGAGGTGATGTGGTTTGTTGTTCAAGGTCGTCTTACAAGTTTTAATCATAAAGATTTTACGTTGATAACAGGTTTGAAATTTGACTATTATCTTACCATTCAATCACAAAGTGACCGACTCCGTAACCTAGATTTTGGTAGAAGTGTTTCGATTACATTACAGAAGATTGAGCAAGTTTACACCAATCTTGATTTCAGTACGGTAGATAACCTGGATATGATAAAATATTCATTATACTTGTTATTGGAGCGTACTATTTATGGGAGAGGATATAGAATATAGTGTAGCATATGGCTCTTACGAATTCTGGAGATTTGAACGAGTTTAACTGATATCCATGGGGTTCAATATCCTGATCACTGACATTGTGATCACTATACAGTGTGTTGATAAAGAATGCTATTATGATGAAGGAAAAGAGGATGAAGGTGCATCACGAGGGTGATGGATAAGGGCAAGGAGGGTGCTATAGTTATATTACATACAATCTAAAGGGATTTTCTATGGCCTTTCAAGTATAGTAATCGATTTGAATCAATATGACCATGTATTACTTTCTTTCTTTTGATAGCTTTCCTTTGATATATTATAATAAGGTATATCTTTCTGTTTTCAGGTTTGGATGTACGAAGTTATCTCTTCAGCAGGGTTAATTTTCGGACAAAGAATTAATAGTCAGCTACCCCGTATATTACGATGGCATTCGTTGAAGAAAAATAATCTTTCCAAATATATTAATGATCATATTTTTCATTCACAAGTGGTAGATAATTTATACAAACTGGGTCATTTTGAGTTTATTATGAAGTTATTATTTATACATGTTAACGTTTATACAGGCATCTGAAGTGATACACCATATTGAGGAAACTAATGAAGAGCGAGACCAACTATATTTTAGATATTGTATGAACATTATCATTGATCCCCAAGTCGAGTTTAGTTGTCAAATACCCTTGGCCCTGAGTACAATATATTATCAAGAGTATGGACAGGTGGGTATCCAATTGTAACTAGTTTTTAATGAGCATTTATGTTAAATTTTACCTCATTATTATATAAGAGATTGATATGTTGCTAAATTTTTATGGTACTTTTATAGTGTACGTCGTTGTCCATCTTCACGGTAAAGAAAGCATCATGAAGAGTATGGAGAGAAGGAATTAGCAGTCCCAAACACAGTGCTACACTATGCCATATCAAGTTTACCTAACATATCGAGTCTTATGATTTCTAGTGATATAGATTATGATGTCTCCGTATGTGATCCTATGTTATAATCACCTATCAGAACGAGTGTCTTGCAGTTCGATCTTCCGTTACGAGATTTAGTCCCTAGCTCACTGATGACGTTTCATACTGGTCATTGTAGTGCCATATCACGCGATCTCAGTATGTTGAGCTGGGATTTTGGTTAGTTTGTACAAAGACAAGAGGAGCGTTCACAACGAATGGAGGATACCTTATACACTTTCATCATGAGGTTCGATAGTGGATGCACTTATATAGTGCTACAGATGCTCAGGTTTGTATCGTTTTCTTACTTCTGAATCATTGTCATTGAGTCTAAGGATATGGTTAATTGCTTGGGATGGAGTTATGTAATACATATGGTTCATTCATAGAATTTATTATTTCAAATAAGCTTCATTTCATAATAGTTTTTACATGTTATTTGGGTGAGTCACTTGTGCAAAGAATGATGATATATGTTTTGTAGAATGTGTTATGTATTGAATACTTTTTCTTGTAAGGTTTTTTAGTTGGTATCTATATATCACAGGGGAAATACTGCAAAATTTTTTTCAAATCAAGTATGTTTATACATTTTTGGCTTATCTTTTATACAGGATTATGACATCCCAGATCGGGAGGTTTTGGCTATCAATTGTGTGGACCCCAGAGATATTAGACATCACGATATGGATTTAGAAGAGAGTAAAGTCCAGGATTTAGGAGGATATGGATCGGATATTGAGAAGAGTAGAGCACCGGATATAGGAGGTAAGGGTTTGGTTGCTGAAGAGATATCGAAGGTGAAAAGTATAGGCATGAGCTAATTTAATCGTGTGTATAAGAGGAGTCATCATTTCAAGACACCGTTCACAAGTCTCATAAAGAAGGGTAAGCAACAATTTGAACCAGTCAGTAACTATACCCTTTGTGGTCGATTACCTATTTTGGATAATGTTTTGAGCCAGTTCCATTCGTGGATGACCATCAAGAGAAATTCTATTGATGGCATAATAACACGACTAACCCTATGGTAGTTTAAGATTATTTATTCACTTGGATATTGGTTAGAGGATAGTGTAAGTAACTTAATACTTGACTTTCAATATGTTTTTGTTATACAACTTTGATGGACTAACAAGTTTATATGTTTGCATTAATAATAGCATATCGATGAGTACATTGACATGTTGGTCCAACAACAACTTATATAGTTCCTCAAAACTGGACGGCTATATAGATAGTTTTTTGCATTAGTTTTCTACAAGCTATTAAAACTATTTTAAAGATTTATATAAGTTTGACCTAATCAATCTTTTGTGTTATGATGTGTAGATGTTACTTCAAGTTGTGTGATCAGAATTTCTTTAAGGGCAGCTTAAGGAAGGGACATTCTACCTTAACACTGATATCATGAGTTTCATACATTGGCAAAGGGGTGGTCAGTTCAAACTATGGATTACATATGAGGTATTGTACGTTCTATGGAATGTACAATAGCAGCATTAGGTTGCTTGCGCCATTCATTTTGCACGACGTCATATCATTGTGTACGATCCAGTTCCAAACTAATTTTTTAATAATGAGATAAAGACGGCGATGTAACCTTTGTGTGTATTACTTTCATATTTATTACAAGATGCCGATTTTTTTTAATAATGTGAATCTTTTTACATTTGATAGGCCAATAGATAATATGCCTCATCAGTTTTCCAGATCGGGTGATTGTGAGATTTTTGTATGTATGTTTATACAGTATTTAGGCTTAGGACGATCTTTTGATTTCGAAGGGCATCATGGACCCTTTATGAGAACCAAAATGGCAGTTGATATATGATACCATCGGATGTTTTAACTTTAGTTTCGTTGTTTATAAAAGATCATTTTTCTAACAATGTATATATATTAATCATTTACTTGTATAAGTATTCATTTGTTATTAAGTGTTTATTTTGAGAGCCAATTCTATACATATATATTTCTTTAACTCATTATTCTAATGATATGTAATTCGCCATTGCATTACTTGTGAAAATTATCTGTTATATTGAGATTATTGGATATGGGAGTTATAGAGTTGTGATAGAGTTATGTATGATGATGGTAATGTATTAGAATTGCTACTAAGTTCTGATGGATTTGTGGTGTCTTGAGTTCTAATAGAGTTGTGATGTCTTATGAACCAATTGTATTTTTTAGTGTCAGTTGACTATATCAAGCGAAACTATGTCGATTTTTTATTTTTTCACTGAAACTACTATTAACATCATATTGTAAATGAATTAATGTAAACGTGGGATCTTTAAATGACAAAAATCAAAGTTAAGTGTCCCAAATCGAGAGAGGGGTATTTTGATAATTTTATTTTAGGTAGTGTAACAATTATTATATTTGGCTCGATTGACGCCATATGAAAGGTTATGACATCTTGGTTACAATACCACCAATGACACTTGATTTGGACGAATGTTAAGCTGAAAAGCTGTTTTCCGTTAAAATGGCCAAAAAATGACAAGATTTTTAAAGCATCACCCTTGTACGGGTGACAAAATTCTTAGTTCATAACATCATAAGAAAGGTCACATATCATAGAGTCCATCGCATTTGACGATTCTTGATTTGGTTAAAGATCAACGAAGTTATGACGATTTTCGATTGTTTTTTTTTCGAATTTATACTCGAAATCATCATAACTTCATCGATATTTAATCAAATTAAGAACCGTTAAATGCAATGGATTTCACAATATGTGAATTTTCCTCTGATGTTAAGAACTAAGAATTTTATCACTCGTACAGGGGTGATACTTTAAAAATTGGGTCATTTTTTTGGCCATTTTAGCGGAAAACGGCTTTTCACTCTCAATACTCATCCAAATAAAGTGCTATTGGTGGCATTATAACCAAGACTTCATGACCTTTCATATGGAATCAATTTGACCAAATATAATAACCACTATAGTACCCAAGATAAAATTATCAAAATATCCCTCTCTTGATTTGGGATACTTAACCTGGATTTTTAAATGCATACTATAGATCTGAAATAACTAGGCTTCGTACATACAGTACCAAATCAAGCTTCAAGTTCAAATATGTTTAAAAATAAACTATTGAGTTGATATTCAAGTACATACATGATTATATTAACAGCTAATACATCCAACATTGACATACATTTACATAGAGATTACTTTCAAACTTAATTATACCAATTCATATTTGTTACTCCATCAAATTCAAGGGTATTAAGTTCTTGCACGTAAATCGATTATGACCTATACCATGACATCTTAAACACATTCTCCTAATCATGTCTTCTCCAACGGAGGAAATTCGTTGTTTCCTTGGTCGCCTTGCACTAACGTATTATTTAGGTGGCTTTATAATAATTTCTCATAATTTTAAAGGTATAATCCAATCAATATCATCACCAATCGACTGAACAGGCTCTGCATAAGCTATCACCAGTGCTTTGGTTGTATAAAAATTTAAACATATAGAAATGTATGATAATCTGACATGTCTGCAAACAGCAAGATTATGAGCGCATGACAGTTGTTGAAGGTCAAACAATCTACAACTGTAAGTTAACGATGTCAACCTTATCCCGCTCTTTTACTTCATATTGCCATCTTGAGATAGGATCCACAGCCATTGTACGAGATAACTCCAATTGATCATCTATTTTTTTATACTGCTTCAGTCAGTTGTCCGTCTCTTGATATAACCAACTCTCTATATTCAAAAAATCATCTTTAGAGCACAGATCTTATGTATTCAATCAATGCTATAATAGAAAGAGATCGTGCATTTCTAAGTAACGAATTCATACTCTTGGTGATATTTATGGTCATCATGTCATAATATTGAGTAGGAAATTACGATCTCACCCATTTATGAAGTTCAACCTCATTCTCTAAGTAGTTAACTGCCTCCGAATACATAGTACTCAAGCTGGTCATATATTCATTAAACTCACTCACGCATACATTTTGGCAGTTTGAAAATATATTTGCATGAAAGTATCTGTCTTCTTTACTCGTATATTGTACTTTGGCGGTATATATTTTCGCAGCTTTAACATTCCCAGATATATGACAAATACAAAAACCATGAAATGTATATAAAAAAACCAAGTGAATCCCCTTCTCTATACTATTGTGTTGATCAGAAATAAATATCAAACCTTTTATAGAACTAATGGCATCATGAAACTTCCAAAAAAACCACTCCCACGAATCATCATTATCTGAATCAGCGATACCAAAGACAAGTAAAAATATTTGGTCATTACTATTAAGGACGGCTGCTAAAAATAATGATCCTTGATATTTATCCTTCAAAAATATCCCATTAATAAAAATAACGGGTTTAATATTATTTCAAAATCCTCGGATGTATGAACCAATAGCCATAAAAAAGTACAAGAAGTGATCATCATCATCTTTCTGAAAAGTAGATATTATACCTAGATTTTTGTCCTACAACACATAACAGTACAATGAAAGTGCCTTGTATAACAAAGTTAGATCTCCAGTTACAAGCCTTAATACTTCTTCTTTACTATGCCACATCTTTAAGTAAGATAAACGTACTCCATATTCTTTTTGCACTGTGTTCATTCTAATTACTCGAAATTATGCATCATTTTTTAGTTTAATTGCACGGATTCACCATTAACAACCATTATCTCTACACTTTACCTCAAAACGGTCTATGCTTAACTTGCAAACATTTATCTTAAAGTGATTTTGTAATACCATCAATATAATTTATCATGTAATTCCTGCTTGGTGTTGAAAATTTGACCGACACACACGTCATCCACTCTTGTGCTTGATGAAGCATCATTCAACATGATTATAGCTGGTGGAATTGGGGGAAAGATCTAATAAACTGATTTGATGAGGATGGTTGAGCTATTGGACTACTTCTGCAAACATAGAGTGCATCAATATCTAATGTGTCAATTTTATCCTCATTGTTAAAAACATTATCACTGTAATTTGTCTCAATGTCATGATGTTTGTGCTCTTCCTATTCTTCATGCTCAGCATTTTTTTGCTGATGACCATAATACCCAAAATTCTGTGGCTCTTCAATTTGAATAGTTAGAGAGTACTGTTGTTGAAATTTTAGACTATTCATATACATCCGATTCTCGTATTGGACTTGTATTATCATCGATGAAATCATATTTTTAGTGTATTACTTCCACTAGATAATTTAAATACGGGTCTAGGAGCTTCACTTCTAGTATGATGTTACACATACAACTGTCAAATGAGTTGACGGGTCATCATTTAGGTGGATTAGGATAAAAAAAATTAGTTCATTTAATTCGTAAATTGATTTGATCTGGTCTATTTAACCCATGGGTTAAATAGGCTAATCCGTTTAACCCGAGAATCGGCTCGTTTAACCCACCTAATTAAAAAAACTTAAATTAATTTTTTTTTAACTTTTATATTTGGATGATAATTGATTATATTTGAAGATTAATGATGATATTATACTTATTATTTATTAATATTCAGTGGTGTTGGATTAGTACATTTTGATATTTGAGATCATGTGTTTAGACTTATAATTATTGATGAAACTTTTATTTAACTTGTTAAAATTTTTATATGTTAAGTTATAATATAGTTAGTTTATGTTATATTTAGATTATAGACTTATTATTGCTATTAACATATTATATTTATTAGTAACTAGTGTATTTATATATATATTTTTTTTTAATTTAAAATTTTTAAAGTTGGTCCGCGGGTTAGCTCGTTTAGGCTCGTTAGCTTACGGACCGGATTTGGATCAGGAAAATATTAGCCTGTATAATAAATGAGTTGGCTCAGCTCGGTCCATTTAAGGTCAACCTGTAATTGGCCGAGTTGAGCTGACCCGATCCGGTCTGTTTGACAGTCCTAATTATACGTTGTTAGGTTTAACATGCTCTACAACACCAACACATTAAGCGGTAATAAATAACGGATAATAGCCCTTCATGCTTGTAATATAAGTAGGATTATTGACATTGATGAATGCTTGGAAGCCCATTTCATTATTAGTATCCGTTATAGGTATATTCTTCATAAATATAGCTTTCATGACAATTCTAAACTTAACGGGATTTATCTCATACATCTCGTACAATATTTTAACAAATTGCTCATAGTTGATACTTGATTCACACAATAAGGTATGGTTGTCTTATCGGTATAAACCTCACTATTATTTGACGTTGGTTCCTATGAACCTCTAAACCGTATTATGATCGTTAATACTTCAATCATAACTGCAATAAATACACAATATTTTATTTTAATTAGTTATTCAAATACCAAGAATAAATGTTAAAATCCAAAAAAAATTTGGACACGAATAGTTGTTCACATTTTAAAATTGACTTTAGAGTATTTTAAAAATAACACTAGAGCTAACTCTAAAGTGTGGGTAAGACACTTCTACTGTAGATTATGAATAGTATTTTATTCTTTCAAAAATTCTTACGATGGAAACTCAAATTCTTTTATTCTACTAAATAAAAATATAAAAATAATAATCTTTGTACTGAAATTGTAAGTTTTTTGAGTTGGGAACGAAGATTTTTGCCAAAAATCTTATGAAAAGGATTAGAGAAATTAAATTTATGGGATTTAAGTTCGAAAAAAATTGAGAGAGAATTACAGTGATTGGATGGGTTAAAAGGATTGAAAAAGAAACGATATTTTCGTTCAAAAAAAATAGGGAAATATACAAAAATAACCACCTTTTTTAATCGTTTAATGAAAATAACTACGTTTTAAAAAGTTTATCAACTAAACCATTAAACATGTGATGTGACCATTTTATCCCATAATTCAAATATAACGAAAATGACATTTTGGGAGCGTGGTATCAGAGTTTCTGTCCGACGATATTGTTGCTTTCGACTTGTCGACTGATGAACCATCAATTTCAGAGGTCCATAATGCTAACTCCAACATTGTAATATCTCTTAAAACCTTAAGTGTTTAACTCTTTAATCAATTTCACATTTTTTTCCTTTCAAAAATAGAAAACCTAGATTTTTTTGATAGGTTATAAACACATAAGTAGCTAAATGTGTTGGTGTGTGAGTCATCGACGGGTAAACATAGCTTAGAACTGTGTTTGAAACTGATTTTCAGTTTGAAAGTAGTTGTACGGGTATTTATTTGAAAATGTCGTGTTTAGCTTTGTTTGAAAGTGTGTTTATTTGAGTACGTTCGAAAGTGTTGTGCTTATCTGTGTTCGAAAGTGTGTTGATTTGAGGATGTTCGAAAGTGTCGTGATACATGTTCGCAAGTATGTTATATTGTCAGAGTTCGAAAGTGTGAGAAAGAGTATTGTTAACTTAATTTTAAAGTTTTTTTGTATAAATAATGTTAACTTGGAACTATACATGTTCAAAATAATTTGAGAATGTTCGAAAGTGTCGGGATCAATATTATGTTCGAAAGTATGTTACTGTATTTGAAAGTGTGTTTTTAAACTAGTGTGACAGGGTAGTTGGGCATAATGTCAAGGTGAGTTTGAATATATATAGTTGGAATGTATTTTGAAAGTTGCTTTGAATTTATTTTTATGAATTATAGTATTGAAATTGATTTTCAGTTTGCTTAAACTTTGGTTTGTATAATTGCTTATATGTTTGGTATATTGTGTATTAATTAGGTCGCTAATTGTTAGTGTGTATACCCTAGAAACCATTCGTGTTGTCGGTTTCAGGGCTTTTGATCTTGTATAAAACTTATATTTATTAATAAAAGAAA
>JAVXUL010005887.1:0-12654 GCA_035590515.1 Trichilia minutiflora | reverse complement strand
GATTTTACGTTCCGTTTTTTTAAATAGAAAACGATTTTAATTAAAATCACGTTTTTGATAACCTTGCTTACGGGGGGAGGAGGATAGGGATGATCGGTTATCCTTTTTGTCCTCCTCTCAGCTTGGTCATCGACTATAGGCCTTTTGCCTTTATCTCTGATCTGAGGAGGATCAAGCCCCCCCCGGGGGGGGCCTTTCTTCCTCCTCCTCATTTCGCTCCCGAATCGATATGTCTTTCTCCTTTGGACACTCGATTCTCATACCTCCCTTCTCAGGAGCATTTTTAGGATCTCTTTTTACAGACCCCTTTCCCTTATCTTCAGGGGCCTTGGTCTGGATATCAGTGGCTCGGGCTGCTTTGGATCCCCCCTCAAAAAGCAAGATGTCAGCCATCCTTTGCTTCCCGTCCAGCGAGGATCTTTTTATCCTAGCAGCTGCAAGTGATCCAAGATCCTGGTCAGAAATGACTTTTCAGAAATTTATTAAAGTCGGTAAGAAGAAAAACTTACCCTCACTTACAGCGACCCTGGCTTTCAAGAGTTCACTCTTTGTTGCGGCCCGAGGTATTAGCCACGAGTTTACCAGGCTCTCTTCGCTCAAAAGGTGCCTGACATTTGTGGCAACCAGACTTATTAATAATTTTGCCACGTTAGTCGGGATATCAGGCTGGTCTCTTCCCACCTCTGTATCAAAAGACTGGTCAGTAATCTACTTTGCTGAAGTAAGGTATTCAACTAAGGGTCTAGATATTTGAGGTGATACCTATCTCCTCAAAGGTGGAAAGTATTAGGCCCTGAGGCGGTCCAGTCCAATCCCTCATGGCAATGAACCAGCGGTCCTTCCAGTTCTTATTGGACGAAGGGTTCCCTTGATCTTCGTCTGGTACCCCTGAGTAATTTGTAAATAGTACCATCCCAAGTACTGGCTGACACTCTTTCTGAGCATGTAGAGGTGTAGTACCTCGTCAAAAGTAAGGCAAGTAGTTTTGCTCTGACCTTTAGGACGAATACGTCGCTCAGGATTCTCTAGCTGTTCATGGTGAGCTGGTACAGGAGGATCCCAAAAGCTTCGAAGATCCTGATAAAGTATCGTTGTAGAGGGAGTCAAGCCCCGATTAGTAGGTGCTCCTCATTTACGGCCATCTTCCCAAGAACCAGGACACTCGGGACCTCATGATTTCTCGGCACCCTAAGTTGCACGTGGTTAGGAATGGCAAACAACTTCATGTAAGCATAGAGGTCCGTCTCAGTGATTGTGGAGGGGTACCAGTCAGCCTTATTTAGGCCCCTCGCCCTCGCCTGCTCAGAAGCCTCTTTGTCTTTCTCGCCCCCTTCATGACCAAGCAGGGGGTCCTACGCAGACTCTGTTCTCGATCAGGCAACATCTAACAGATTCCCTTGTTTGTCCATTTTTCAATCTTCAACCTGCACAAAAAACTCACCACGAAAACTCAAATCTTCACAAAAAACAGAAAACCTCCAAAAAATCACATTCCTAGAAAAATTTCGACCTACACTCCCAAAATCACTTGAGCCATTTTATGGAATAGGAGCATCAACCCCCTTCTCCAGAACCAAGTTTCACAGAAAGATTTTAGAAATAGCAAAGATCTAAAGCCATACCTTTATGAAGTCACAAAAACGAAGTGAGAAGCAAAGCTTGGAAGGAAAACGAAGAGAAATAGTGCACTCGCAAATCAGAAAGGTGAACACAAGAGGAGCTGCACCAAGAATTCAGACTAAAAATACAGGAATCTTCAGAGCACAGATAAAGCAGCAGCAAGAACTTGGAGAGGTAAAAATGAAGTAGAAGGAGAGATAGGACCAATTTTTGTACTAATAAGGACCCCAGATCTCAACTGTTGGTTTCTACGGTCAGGGAATCACCACGTGTCCAAACCCTATAAATGACTTCGTTGCTCGAGGGTGATTCGACCCGTAGTCACTAATGGCCTGACACATGGACCCTGGTAATTTGATTTTAATGATTGTGGAACTCGAAACGGTGATAGCTCACAGACTGATGGACTTCCAAGATGACAGTTGGACAGTTCGTATTTAATGGAGGGGATTATCGAAGAGTCGGGACAAGATAGATCATTAAGAATTATCAATGCACTGGCACATTGACTGGGACACTCCTAGCCCCCTGACAGCCTTCCACCTCCCTCAGATTCCCAAGAAGCCAGAGCTCCCAAAGGCGAACCGACCACTGAGACCTACTCAGTCAAGAAAATAGTTTCTAATGAGAGCCCCTCGAGTCTTACACTAAGAACTAGGGGATTGAATGTTTGGGTAAAATTCAGATGACACATGGAGGCCTCCTAGGTAGACGTCTGTCACCTCCGGTTCCTACAACAGTGTCACCTGACTGCCCACCACCCAGGTTCCCAGACTCATGCCTCTCAGGAACCCTGATTGCCTACCACCCAGGCTCCCTGACTCACGCCTCTCAGGAACCCTGACTGCCCACCATCCAGGCTCCCTGACTCACGCCTTTCCGAAACCCTGACTGCTCACCACCTAGACTCCCTGACTCACGTCTCTCAGGAGCCCTGACTCATGCCTCTCAGGAACCCTGACTGCCCACCATCCAGGCTCCCTGACTCACGCCTCTCCGAAACCCTGACTGCTCACCACCGAGGCTCCCTGACTCATGCCTCTCAGAAGCCCTAAGTTCCTACCACCCAGGCTCCCTGACTCATGCCTCTCAGCAGTCCTGACTGCCCACCACCCAGGCTCCCTAACCAATGTCTCCCAGGATTCTTGATTACCCGTTTTTAAGGATTCCCGACTGCCTCCTTTTGTACTACTGTCTCTTACTTTTTTCAGAATTCTGTCAGCCTTCCGAGCAAGCCTGACCTCATCATCAACCCTTGGAGATCATCAAAAATGAAAATAATTAATGATCAAGAACCTTGTAGTAAGAAGCATTGTCTTGACGAATTTCAAATATCTGTCCCATTTTTTGTCAAATCTCAGAAAGTCTGACAGTGGCAGGCTTGATGAATATCACGTCTCTTAAATAAAAAGCGACTGGTACATTGTCCCAAGGCAGAGCATCCCATCATTCCCATTCTCCGATACCAAGTCACTTCACTCACATCCCAAGGGCCCTATATAAGAAGGTAAAATCAACAGTAAAGGGGTTCAAATTCACTTTTTTCTACTTCACATTTTACTTAAGCTTCCGTTTTCTCTTTTTCTTCCACCGGAATTCTTTGCTCTACCTTTCACATCTTCACTGACTTAGGCATCAGAGTTTTTTCGTCGAAAATCTCACCCGACGTTACTCCTAGTGTGTTATTATCTTACAGGAACGTAGATATGAAGCTCTGCAAGCAAGGATCCGGTCAACAACTCTCTCTGGCATAGATCCAGTGACATAACAACGACGTTCATATTCACACCTTAATATAATCTAAATTTCAAATAATTTATTTTTGTATTAAATATTTTCTTTTTGTAGATAGGAAAAATTCTTACACCCAACTATCATCGAGGCATCTAATTGAGTACGAGACATAAAACTCCTAAATTGACCCAACCCCTAACCTAACCCCCTTAGCGCACGGGATCAGCATATTTTTTAAGGACGAGACCTCATTGACAACCGTCCTTAACTACAGAGTGCGTGATAAAACCTCTAACCTAACACTTAAATAGAAAGAATCCTGAAGTGAAAATCAAACCTGAAACCTAAAGATTACTCAAGTTTCACCCTTATCGTTAGGTGACCCATTTTTGTTTGTTTTTTATTTTCAAAGTAATAAAATGTAGTTGTTATTAAAATAAATAATTTTATAATTTGAATTAATAGTATATAATCTAAAAAATTATTTAAATAATTAATACTAAAATAAATTATATAATTAATTAATATTTAAAAATCATTAATTAAATAAAATTTAAAAAATCCCCAACATCCAAAAACTACGATGACATCACTAGTATTATTAGACTCATAATTTTTTAATTTACACAATCTTGGGTCAACGACAGTCAAAACAAAATTATAAAGTTACACATGGGATAACCACCACAATATCATCATCAAATAACAATAAATTATGGTATACTATCGTCACAATTTGATTTATCAGCAATTGAAAAGTATAATGGTCACAATGGCACGTTATAAATTGTATTGTTGTTGTTTGACATCAACATACAACATTATGGTAACTATTAATTTTCAGTGGCGTGTGCATTTTAGTTGTCTTTATTTAGATGTCCTTCACACTACCGCTACATATATGAGAAAATTTGAAATTTAATAGTATTGATAGTGCCTCCATTTAACTACTGTCAATGAGAATGTCGATAGCAGTACTGTCACCAGGGACAATTTTTTTTTCACCAATAATAATTTTTACTAATAACATTTTGAAAATAAATTATTTAATAATTTAATTTAGTCCTTTGATGATTTCGTCAGCTTGAGTCTTGATATGGTGAAGCCATACGAAGCCAAGCCAATAAGCCCGTGACCGGGTCACCCCAAAGAGAAGTACACGTGCCAGAGACCCAGCAATCGGATCTTATCCTGGCAAACCAAATGCTTCAGCTTCAGGATAATTGCCTTTAAGAGCATAGCAAACAGAGGAAGAGAAGAAAGAAAAGTACAACAAATGAAAGATTTCACAAAATTTAAATTTTTGTTTGAAGTCCGCTCTTCTTGCAGCTGGAACGCACAACAACAACTTCCAGACCATAGGATTCAAAGAGTGGGCCCGACACTCCACACTTTCCCTGCACGTTCCTTCTCATTTACTTTCCCTCCTCCTAACTTCGCGCTGTTTTCCTCGATTTGTATCGTCGTACTTTCTATCGTTTTTTATATATATTTGGATATAATATATATATATATAATTTTTTTTGTTTTAGTGTTGAAAAGATGTGATATTCAGCAACAGAACCCATTCCCCTCCAAAAATGGAACCGTTGTACATTGATTCAAATTTCAAAGGCAATGGGAGCTGAGCTGACAAAGCTCAAGGTACTTATTTGGACTGTCTAAACTATTCATTTTTTATTCAAGAGGTGTTCTGCTCTAACAAAAACTTACCAAGGGTCATTATGAAAATTGGCTAAATTCCAATACCTCAAAAACCCATATTCAATTGTTGGCCATGGTTAACATTGTCATCCAACAGACAAACATTGTCATCCAACAGACAATCTTAATTGTGATACCTTTTTTTTGGCTGAAACTGCTCGTACATTAATATAAGGGAAATATACGAAAATGATTATTTTTTAAAATTAATTTATAAAAATAATTATATTTAAAAAAAATTAATCAACTAAACTAAAAATTATATATATTATGAGCGATTTTATTTTTATTCGAAATTAAATTTTTTTTACCTTATTTGATAGTTTATTTTTTAATATAATATATTTACATATTCGAAAATAAATTTTTTTATCGTATTTAAAAATATATTTTTAAATAAAATAAAAAAATTCATTTTTAAATAAAAAAATCTTTCATAACATATATCTTTAATTTAATTAATTAACCTTTTTAAAATATTATCATTTTCATAAATCAATTTTAAAAATTAATTATTTTCATACAAAACCCTTAATATAGACAGAGGGAGGCTCATACATTAAAATTTAATATTATTTTTATAGTATTATTTATTCATTGTTTTTTTTTAGTATAATTATTATATCCTTAATTTTAATTTTTATAAAAAATGAATTAAACATTTCAAAATATTATAATAACAATAACACCATAAAAATATTTATCACCAAAAAAATAAATAAAATATCCGTAATTTCTTGTAATTTTAGGATCCATTTCTCATTACTCTGTAAACTTAACTAGCATAGTTATGAATTAAAGTAGGAGTCAACATTTTTGTTGTTATTTTAATTCAAAATTTTAAACAAGTCAACATTTGCATAGATTTTTGTATTAAAAATAGAAGGATTACTAAATCTACTGCAATACAATTATAAATTAAAAAAACCTTTTTATATCACCTAAAAAATTTTTAGAAACTTCGCACTTCATCTCTTTAAACCTTCCATTATTGTAAAATAAGTTGTTTATTTTTAATTGTGTATTAAAATAATTTAAATCAAGACAGCAATAAAAAATAATAAAAATAATAAAGTTTAAAATATAAGTAGTATTGTGAACTCTAGCCTATAAATATATATTTCAAGTAGTTCCACGTTCTTAACCAAACAGCGACAGTAAATGTTACAACCACATGGCAGGAGACAGAAGCAAAATCACTAAGAGTACTGAGTATAAGACGCTAAAGTTACAACAGGATACAGGAAACCAAATTGAACCACTGATTCACAAATCCACCAGTAAATTAGAAGGAAACAGATCAGACGGGTGTGAAAGTGATGAAATTGATTTGCATTACCTGGGGTAGCCACTGCCACCAGCAGACAACTACCGTTTCCTGCGTCTCCTATGTGACTCAGAGTAATAGTCCCTCCTATCATATGGGGAAGGTGATCTTCCTCGCGGGTCCCTTGTATAAGGATCTCTGTCATATCTGTGGGGAGAATAGCTACAAGAACGTTGACGACCATTTCCTGAAATCCGTTGTAATCAATAAGAATCAGGACAATGAAGAAATGTCATGACTTATCAGTAAACTAGCATTTCAATCTCATTTTAGTCATCTTTTTAAGGGTTTGGGATCTATATTGAGTTGGTTGGCAAGAGTATGAACAAACACCAACCAACCAGGCTGAGAAGATGAAGATAAAAATGAAACGAGAGAGGTTCTTCACACTGTTTGGTTAATAATGATGTAAAACTACATTAGAACAAAGGCAAGAATATCAAAGTTAGCCTGTGCTGCGGCTGAATATGGGTCTGTCCAGACTCTACAGTAGTTCACTTTCGGCAACAGAATCAGCCAATGCAAGACACCTTTCATTTGATGCAGATCCAGGAAGAAGAAGAAGTTGCTGAGTTATGAGTCAACATGGTGTGCCATTTTGCTGGTCATGAGAGGTTTGTGTCCATTGTTGTATAACCTCAATTATTATTTTCAGTAAATACAGAACAATAGTAGCCCAAGTTTGGAAAATAAAAAATCCGGCTACCTAACAAATTTCCAGATGTGCAAAACAATTCTATTATGTACCTCGTCTATCTCTCAAGCCCTGATACCTGCCAGGAGTTGGTGTTCTGCCACAAGATCTCTTTGCCTGCAAATTTTACATCAAATACAAAATGAAAGAGAATTGAACAGTTCAATGAGTAGAAAAGTAGTGCTTTGACCACACAGGAATGTGAAACCTTTTACACAACAAGAATATAAATAAAATTGGTTCCTTGGTTGATGGCATCAAATGAATTATCATACATCAGAAGGTACATATGGATTATAATACTTGAGGCTGAGACAGTGTTTCCTAATACCTCACAAGGTTAATAATAAGATATAGAAGTAAAACCTCAATATAATAAGGCATAACCCAGATTGAAAAGGGCTGATGCAATGCATCTTGAAAATACTTCAACATTTGACATTATATATGAATAAACAGCCAGAGAAGCTATGACTAATGAGAAACAGGAAAAAAGGGTATACAACCCTGCCAAAACAGTTGAATTTGAATCGATGAGTTTCAAATGTCGATGTAGAACACATGTTGTGATGATGTAGGTTCAACTGTTAGACCTTAGATTGTGAATTTGATGGAGTTACACATACAAGACCTGCTACCAAAATTTATCAGGCAACATTTCTGATGAAGGAGAGCTTTGAAAGAAAAGTCTAAATCATTCTCTCACCACACATCACAATAAGATAATTTGTTGTCAACCAATACCTTTTTCCACAGTGATTAATCGACCCTCAAGCACTGAAGGGTTTAAATACTTGATACAGCGATCAGTGTCATCTACAGTTTCCATGGTTACAAAAGCAAAACCACGGGATTCTCTGGTTCGGGGATCTGTGACCAGGTGGCACTCAGTGACCTGAAACAAAAACTTGCAAATGATTCAGTACCACAGACCAAACCTGGTAAAGCACTCAAAAATTCTATAATTTTATAAGAGGCTAATACTCATGGATCCCAAGCTCTTTTCTTTGTAATTTTCACATCTTAATTTTAGATTACACTATGGATGTCTGTAAAAGGAAGGGCAACCAACTATATTTTTGATCCTTTCAAGTTTCAATAATCATTCTAACTTTCATATTCTATGTGCACCAATAAGGCAAGTAGTGAGCATATAGGGCTTGGACATCTGAAATTCCTAAAAAGTACATTAGGATTGGAGGCTCAGACGAGATAGATCATAAATTAGAGTAAAATTGAATCAACTGCCCAGTAAGACTTCCAAAAGCACAGAAAGATCACTTTCACAAGGCAAGCAAATGAACATATAGGACTTGACTTAGACATCTGAAATTCCTTAAAAGTACATAGTATTGCAGATTTAGAGGAGATAGATCATGAATTAGTGCAAAATTGAAATCAACAGCCAAATAAGATTTCCAAAAGCACAGAAGGTTCACTTTCAAAAGGCAAGCAGTGAACGTATAGGACTTGACTCAGACATTTGCAATTCCTTAAAAGTACATTAGTATTTGTGACTTATAGGAGATTGATTATAAATTAAGGCAACATTAAATCAACTGCTCAATAAAACTTTCAAATATTCAGAAGGCCACTGCTGTTTCAAGACAATTCCCAGATTCTAGATGCTACAGTCCAGTTAAATGAGGTCCAGTTTTTCAAGAAACCAAGCAATCACAGTAAATTCATATTACTCTTACAACATCCGACATAAATGCAAGTTAACCAAGTCATACCTTCCCTTCACTGCTAAAAAACTTATCAAGATCAGCAGTTGTTACCCTTGTGGATAAGCCTGTTACATACAAGTTATTTCCTGGCTTAATTGTGTCATCAGCATCAAGGCTCCTGGATATGGAACATGACAAAACCCAAATTAATATGGTTGACAAAGTGATACATGTCGTATAAACACATAACAAATACCAATATATACCTTGATCGACTTCACCTGGACCTTGATAATGATATTGATCGCTGACCTCGGCCAGGTGACCTCGGCCAGGTGAAACAGAAGTTCTTGGCGAAACAGACCTAAAGGAATAATAAATTTAATCACAGTACATTACCTACATTACAATTCATATATACATGGAATCGATCTTTTTTTGTTTTTACTCCGTACGGAAAAGGCTACAGGGCCTTATAAAAAATGGCGGAGAGCTGACTCACCTTCCTTTCCTTGAATACGACATTTATCTACGCACAAAATATCGAATATTAGAAGACTGAACTAAAACATTAAAGTAAAATCCGATTCTGACACAGAGATACAGAATTCTACAAAACAATCTCGAAATTTATAAATTTTCAATGGATTCAGAAAAGATTTTCCTGCAGTCTCCCGGCATCCAAGCAGAACAAAATCAAGCCCAATCCAAGCTTGTTTATTGCTGCGAGAAAACAAACCCTAGATTGCTTCGATTAAAAGTAGTGACGAGTTGGAAAATACCTTGGTAGTGTAATTGCTGAGTCAGTGTCGGATGACCTAGCACAGTTCTGGCTAGCTTGCTAAGACGATGATTCGAGAGAAAGAGGAGTCGGCAGACTCGGTGGAGTTGACATATGTGCTAACGGCAGCACGTGTCTCACTCGTGCAAATGTCGCGGGCCAAATTTTATTCGTGCCTGACAGTAAGCTCGCCAATGCCCTGTTCAGTTGGTCTAATACCTACTGCAATAATCTCGTGATCTTAATATTGAAGTAAACAAGAAAAAAGAAAAAAAAAGAGAATGTCAAATAAATAGTTGATAGGGATTGATAGAGATGGCAAATGAATCGGGTCAGTATGATCCGTCATAAATAAAGTACGTAAATAATAAAATTTGGAATGATACGGTATTATAAATAGTAAAAATACAGTCCAAATCGAATTAGAATCAAGGTCGTACTGGACCGAAAAATGAAGCTTTTGGGCTTGTGTTTGGCACGACCTGAGCCCTCTACGGGTGGCTCAAGGGCATTATGGGTCATGCTGAGCCTGACCCTGAGCCCATTACGGGCCGTACCAAATTCAAGCCTGAGGGCTTAATAAGGTCTAATAGCCCCTTAGCCCAATCATTTTAGTTTATTGTTTAAATGATAAAAATTAACTATATAAACTTACAAAATCATTACTCATTAATCAATAACAAATATTTGAACAATTGAAACAACATTGATAAAAATATCAACATCCAATATTAATTTTTAAACAATTAAATCAACATTTGTAAAAATATCAGCATCCAATATTCACAAACAAATAGAAGGGGATGAATTTACATCACTGTAATATAGCACATCCCAACTAGGTTGACACCCACTGAACTACCTATCATTTGCAATTCATTCATTTACATAGGTTTACATCAACTAAAAATATAACATCCAGAACCAAATACATACAAAATCAAATACCAAAAATGGAACCAGAATCAAGATCAAGCCACAGCCCCAAAGTATCAGAAACATAACAGAGTCAAGCCAGCAACCAAAATCACAATGAAGTCCCAAAGGTCTAAAATGACCAAAACCAATACCACAAACAGAACCAATGCCAAAATCAAACTGATAAAAGGAAATGATCCGCCAATCTAATTCTGGTCAACATTATAACAATCAATTTCTTCATCAATATCTTGATTTATATTTTGTATTCTATTTTCTGCATCCTCCCAATCCTTCAAGCATATCAAACAATTCAAACTTCTAGCGACAACTTTGATCTTCTTTCATCTAACACCCTGTTCCCTGCATTAAAAGTAGATTCCAATACCATTATGGATATTGGAGGAGTTAGCAAATCATGAGTCATGGTGGATAGTACGGGAAAAACCCGTTCATTTACTTTTCACCATTATAGAACACCAAAATTTCTTTTTTCCTCAAGAGTAAACAGATTAGAATAATCAGTAGAAACATATTTCCCTAATTCATGAAGCACACTACTTGAACCACCAACATGAGTTCTAATACTACTTAAAATTTTTCAGGACGGAGTATTAGCTACAGGCTCATTACTACTATAAACAGTTTGTGTATTTATACCTGTCATATTTTGGTATTGAACATAAACATCATTTAAATATTTTTTCTAATAAGAAGCATCAAAATCATGGTTAGTATTCAAATTTTTGACAGTTTCATTAACTAATGTAATAGAACTAGAAAGATTGATTTTAGGATCCATCATTGTTGTATATATAAACAATTTAGGAATATCTTTTCAATATTTTTTGAATTGTTCTTCCATATCAAAGCAAATCATCCTAAACTAGTCAATCTCTTTATAACAAGCAAAAATATAACTAATATCATTCAAATGATTCAAAACATAAGAAGAAGTACAAGAATAAAAATGTGAATATGATAATGTAACATCATAAAATATTTTTAAAAAATTCATAAAAATGAAAGCCATACTCCAATCAGCAGCGGTGATACAAACATCACCTAATTTTTTATTATAATAATGAGTAATTGTATCATTGTAATTAACACAAGATTTCAACATCAAATAAATTGAATTCCAATGAGTTTTTATATCAAGCATAAATCTCCTAGGCTACAATCCATAATATACTAAAGTAGAATTAAATTCTTGTCTCCTAGACCCATATGATGCTATATACTATATGGCATCTCTAATTTTTTCTATATGAGACTGAATTAGATTCAATCCATTCTACATAATCAAATTAACAACATGACAAACACATCTCAAATGAAAAAATTGTGATCCAAAATCACGTGCAGGAGATAAATTATTAATAAACATATCAACAGCAGTATTATTTGCAGAAGTATTATCAAAAGTAATGTTAAAAATTTTATCTTGTATGTGATATTCTCTAAAAACACTCATCATTGCATTGAAAATAGTAAATGTATTATGTGGATATTCCAATTCACGGAAAGCAATAATTCTTTTATGTAACATCTAACTGTCATCAATGTAATGAGAAGTAATGCAAATATAACCCAAATGATTACATCCAGTCCAACAATCAGATATAATAGAAACAACCCCTTTAAAATAACTAAAATTTAAAATCAAACTTTTTTTAACTTGTTCAAATAATTTCATAATATCGCTCTTACATATATTTCTAGGAACTAATTTAAAAGCAGGTTGAACATACCTTGTCATGAATTTTTCTAACATTTTGTCTTCTGTCTGAGTAAATGACAATTCACTTGATACTATTCATTAGTCATACCATCTCGCATATTTTCATGTGAATACCTAAAATAAGTAATATTGTCCCAAACAGTATTGGTTGCAAGTAAAGTTTGGGTATCATCCCTAGCAGAAGCATATTTCTGACTACATTTATCAGCATGCCTTTTTAAATGTCCATTACCAGTTGCACTTGAATAACTTAATGCTTTTTTATAAAAATTACAAATAGCTTTACTTTTCACTTGTCAAGAAACATTAGGCCTCTGTTCCAATGTGAAAAAATTCCATACAGTAGATGTTCTGACTCTTTTAGAGTTAGAAACACTAGATGTAAAAGAAGAACTAATTCCAATATTTTTCCATTCAATATATATTATTTCACATATATAAAAGATAATTTTACCTGCACTT
>JAVXUL010005876.1:0-12654 GCA_035590515.1 Trichilia minutiflora | reverse complement strand
CAAAAGGCTAGGGTGTGGATACCTTTGGAAGCTTGGGGGAGACTTCAAGCTTGAGGATCACTCATTTAGGTAACAAAATCCAATCTTAAATACTTAGTTATCAAAGGGTTTTGATAAATACATAAAAACATGCATATTATGTCAATATGGTATCAGAGCTTCTGTTTATGTTCATTTTATGCATGTTTTGATGTGGAAATGATTTGGTTGAAAGTGATGTTTATATGAGCAGATTGGTGGCCTAGTTGTGTTTATATCGACACCTTGTAGGCTTAGTAAATAGTAAATAGCCAAACGTATCGATACATTACAAGCATGATGCTAAAGGTATCGATATGTTTTGAAAGGTATCGACACCTATGGATATTTCACAGCCTATTTACATCGAGCAGGGGGATCGTCTTCCTCATTTTAGTTTTTCACTTTCTCTCTCCATTTTTGATAGAAACTCTTTCTCTCTCACTCTTGAAACTGATCTCCATCATTTGTCGACCAAACTTTGTCATTTCAATTCTTATGAAATGATAATCAACACCAGAATCCCAAAATCTTCTTTGATCGGAGTTCTACCTATCAGATTATGAGAAGAGGAGGTATAATGAACAGTAACTGAGAAAAGATTCAAGCCAAAAAATGGCTCCAAGCTCACCTACCAATTTGTGTAAGGCTGTTCTTCAGCTTCTCTCTCTTGTTTAAGCTGTCATTTCATGTAAATCTAGGAATAGATAACTTGAGTACTGTTCACAAAACCCTAAATATTGAGGGTTTTCTAGTTTATCATCTGTAATGATAAATTAGAGGACTTTGGCTTCTACTGGTATTGAAATAACTGAGAATAGTATGAAAGAGAAGTGAGGACATGTGTGGATAGTGTATGATAGTATGATAGAGAGAAAGGGTAGAGAGAAAGAGAGAGAGAGACGTTAATAGCATGAGTATGCATTATAATATATAGATAGTGAATCTATATATTTCAAGGGTGCATTATATATAGATAGTGAATTATTATAGATAGTGAATCTGTGTTTATATATATATCCAGGCACGATAGTTGAGACTAGAGGATCTCCGTCGCAAGAAAGATATTTTAAGGGTGGTCTGCCACCCCAAAATGGTGAGTGGACATATTCCTTTTCCTTCATATCATTTATTATTATTTATGAATAATTATGATGCTAGAGAGGATAGCATATGAATGTGTATATGAATAACTGAAATGAGGAGGCTTTGAATGTATATTGTGTGGTGGCTGGGTTGGTCCCTTGATTGTGATAGAGATAAGTTGTTGTGAAACCTTGATTGTCATGAATGTGAGGCCTGAGGCCTAATGTGTATATTTGTTATTATGATATGAGATTGAGGTCGAAGGCCTATAGCAAATGACATGTTATAAAATGATTATGGATGTGGCATTATCTGTGTTATAGATAACAAATAATGGCTTGGGTGCTATGAGTGTGTTTTGGCCTTGTGAGCCATAGTTGTGTTTTGGTCTTGTGAGCCACGGTTGTGTTTTGGCTTTGTAAGCCACAGATGATAGAGTTATTAGATGTGTGCCATATTAGTGATATTATGGGTGAGGATTGTCTATACAGTTCAGGGTGGAGTGGATGGAATCTGATAGTCCTAGGGTGAGGGTTGACCATACAGCTTAGGTAGAGTAGGTGGAATCCAACAGACCTAGGAATGTGGATTGGCCATACAGTCCAATATAGGATAGGTGAAATTCAACATGTCCAAGCTAAAGCATATTAGCCATATATATATTTATATGGGCACACATTCCTAACCAGAGTTACAGATCAGTCATACAACTCAAGCAGAGTGGATGGGATCCTATAAACTAAGGGATTACATATATGTTTGATTTATATTGACTATCTCCATCATGTTTAATATGCCATATCGTACATACTTTGATTTTGATGATTACAAGGTAATTCTGTAATCAGTGTATGGTTTCATTTGCTATGTCATTGTGCCGTCTATTCATTGAGTGTTTTTCAAATGCTCACCTATCATTTCCCTATTTCAGGTTAGTGTAGTCGAACACAGCATAGCATAGCTGAAAGAAGTTTCAGTAGATTCTCAGGTACTCGACTCAGATATGTGTATCATGGTCTATTGAACAAAAACTACTTTGTATATATTGATTTTGTGTATTTGGCTTGGCCGAGAACTCATTAAAATAGATATTTTGAAAAAAATATTTGTAATACTGTGTATTTTATGAAAATCTTCCATATTATATGATTTTTGAAAATGAGTTTAAAAATAGGTACTAATGCCTTGCGGGTTCTAGAAGTGCATTCTAAGTGATAGGATGTATTTTTGGGATTCACGGCGATTGCCACGTGGCCGATTAGAGTTGGGGCGTGACATTAAGTCCATTATAGAAAAGTTATACCTAGAGCCACTTTTGATATCCTTATTGTGGGCATCTTCGCAGAAGGTCCTTGAAACGCTCCTATGCCTCACGCAAGGTCTCCAACTCCTGTTGCCTAAATTTACTAATCTTTGTTTGCAATAAGGCTATCTTCGATGGTGGAAAATTTTTTGACAAGAATGCTTCAGCCATCTTAGCCCAAGTGGTTATGCTTCTATGAGGCAAGGTTTGTAACTAGCTTCTTGCCTTATCATGTAATGAGAATAGAAAAAGACATAGTCTAATGGCATCTTCAGGTACTCTATTCATCTTCATAGTGTCGCACATCTCTAGAAACATCGTCAAGTGCATATTGGGATTTTCCATTGGTGAGCCTTCAAATTGATTTTGCTGCACCATGTTAATCAATGTTGGCTTTAACTCAAAGTTATTGACATTGATTGTTTGATGAGCAATGCTTGAGTAGTTTTCCTTCACCACCGGATGAAAAAAATCATGAATAGCCCTACGATCTTTGTTGTCCCCAACCATAATATTCTCTTCTCCTTGATGAGATGCTCGAATACCTCTAAGTGTCCTTCTATGCGTCGAACTTGAAGTGTGTGGTTTGGTACTTAGAACCTTCAAATTTGTTTCAGGTTTGGTTGCTAAATTCAATAAACTTGCTACTACAAGTTCGACGCATAAAACCTGAAACAAACCACACACTTCAAAGAAAGCAAAATAGAAGTAAAGTAATAAAAATATATAAAAAAATTCTAGATTAGGATTAGCATTAATTTAATAATAGTACCAATAAAAAATTAACTATATTCCCCGATAACGGCGTCAAAAAATCGTTCACACGAAATTTAATATGTAAAAACTACCCGCAAGCATACAATGTCAAGTTGTAATCCTACAGTAAGTAGGATATCGTATCCACAGGGAATATGTAATCTTATTAATGCCTAGAATGAAACTAAAACTAATTTTATCTAGAAAACCAATATAGAAGGAATTAAACTAAACTACTTAAGAAAAAATAATAAAAACTAAATGAATAACAAAAACACACTCATGCAAAATAGAAAATTCAATGAATACGAATCTAGAGAATTGAGTTCGTCTAATTAGGAATCTGTTTTAATGCTAGCTAAGCCTAAGTACTGAGTTGAGCTATAAATAAGATTTTATGTATTCAACTCCCTTTCCCGAGGTGAGTTGATTCTATTCATTAGTATAATTGAATATTTCTATTATAATTCATACTTGAAAATCTATTAAACACGTATTCAATCCCAATTCTCTTCAAATTACCAACCGTCTCCTGACTAATTATATAACCCAGTTGAATTATTCACCAAGTGCAAAAGTTTAGAATTTAAATCAATAATCCATATCCCTGTACGATTGAAGCACTACCTATTAAATAATCAAATAACACAGTCTCCGATTTTCATTAATAAACAACATATAGCATTAAAACATCATCCATACTTAAGACTACATCATTTCTCTAGAAAATAAATTTAGCCTAACATGATGTCAATCAAATTAACATTAATAGACATAGAATTCATAGTCAAACAAACCAAAGAATGAAAATACAACAAGAGAGAAAAAAGAAAAACTTAGGTTGTCTTTACTTCAATGTTGCTTTCATTCTTCAATCCTTGTTGTTGCTGGAACTTGAGTTATTTTTCCTTGGATGTTTGTGTTGTTTTTTTAATCCAAAAGGTGTCCAAGATCCCCTCAAAATATGCCCTAAGTGTTGCTTTTATATGGAGTCCAAAACCTAGTTGTATTAGGATTCTAAAAGAGAAAGTCAAAAAAATCATAATTAGGCACTGTAGATGGCACTGCAGTGCCAGCTTTCTGAATTTTGAAGAGAGCTGGGGCAAAAACTTGGCACTGTAGTGCTAGCAATGGCAATATGTGCTCTATTTTTGTCTATCTACCAATTTAATGCCTGATTTTCATACACTTAGAGACTTCAAATGATTTTGACTTATTCATAAAAGTTTTAGATCTATAAGTCTTATTTCTAATGTAACTTGAATAATCCAAATTTGATTATTCTACAGAAAGTTATAGCCTTTGTATGAAGACTGTGCAGATTTGATCCAAAATGTACATTTTCTCAACTTTTGGGAATTTGGCCCTACAACATAAAAACAAACAAAAACTCCTTAAACCATCATATAATAACTCAAAAACAAGCGAAATATAAGTCAAAAAAACTTTAACAAAATTCAACTAATCAGTGTTCGAACTCTATCTGTAAAATATTATAGATATAGAGTCTATAATTTAAATATATCCGAATAAGTTCCTGATTGAGATAATGTCATTGAAAATAATAACATTGCATGATATTATAACCAAGTTATTTGATTTTTTGAGAGACGATTGATGATTTGGAAGCTAGTAGATTGAAGTGTGCTTATTGCACTTTTAAATATAACTTGTAATAGGGATATTCGGGTTATATTTAGAAATAGATCAACTCGCCATGGGAAAGGGAGTTGAATGCATGAAATCTTATTTATAACTCAACTTGATACTAAGGATGAATTAGCATTTAAACAATTTCAACTTAGATAAGATCAATTCTCTAGGATCTCTTTCATTTAATTTCTAGTTTTTTAGTGAGTTTATTTTCGAACCTTTATTATTTTATTATTATAGTAGTTTAGCTAGATTAGCTTAAATCTTTATAGTCGTTTTCTAGATAAAATATGGTGTTAGTTTAATTAAGAAATCTATAGTTATTATATATTCCTTAAGGATTCCACAACTCTACTTACCCTAGGTTATAACTCAACTTCGTACATTTAGATGTTTAAATTTGCACGATAGAAAGAGTATGAATAAGTTTTTGGCATTGTTATTGGAAAATATTGTTTGATTTCTATTAATACTATTGTTGAACTAGCTCTAGTCTCCTTTTATTTTCTTTACTATTATTTTGCTTTCCTTGTGTTGTATGATTTATTTTAGTTTTATTACATTAGGCTAATAGTAGTGAGTTTGACCTAGAAATGGAAAGGACACTTAAAGGAATTTGAGTAGCACATAAAGGCAAAAGACACTAAGGATAACAAAAATTAAAAGGCTATTAGAGACTTCTTTTGACTAATGGTGAACGACAACTATTCTAGTATTTCTTGCCATCAATGCCAACAATTTTGAGTTAAAATCAATATTCATTAGTATGGTGCAATAAAACCAATTTAGAGGGTTCACCGATAGAAGAATAATATAATAATATATATATATATATATATATTGCTTCCTTTATTAAATCATACTATATAATAAGGTATATATGTGAATTGTTCAGATAATTTATTTATAGTTAAATAAAATTATCAAGTCCGTTCCCTATGAAAATGATATTGACTAGCATCAATATTGTATAGTAGACATACTGAATACTACCTATGAATATCATAAGATAATATTAGTTAGAATAATAATGAGAGTTATATCACAAAGGCATTAGTATGTATTTATAGTTAAAGATCTATTTATCAAACATGACCAAAAGACAACAAATCATATGGTATATATGTAGTCAATAATTTATTGTTAGATTGTATTTGATGATAAGTAAAAGCAATTTTTTAATCACTGTGATTATATTTTTAATGGATTAATCTTTCTAGTCAAATTGTATGAGTAAAAACAATTGTAATTTTGGCTAACTCTTGTATTACTGTATGTATGATGATTCAAAAAGGAATCTAATTTTATTTTGATTATTTATGGTGAATTTCATTGAACAATATGGCAAAAATAGCTAAAAATTGAGAAAGGTTTAAGTCTAGGAACTAATAAGTGTCAAGAAAATCAAGTATCGATATTCCAAAGCAAAAATATCGGTATATGAAGCAAGTCATAAAGAAAATCGCTGAAGGTATCGATATACCACTCAAAGGTATCTATACGTAAAAGAATAACAAAGACTTTGAGGTAAAGCATAAGAAGGTATTAATACTTACAATAAAAGTATCAAAATATGAGCTTGAAACAAAGACATTGAGGGTAAAAAATGTCTAAGTATCCATATTCGTCAATTAATATATCGATACCAAAAGATGAGATAAAGATACCCGAAGCAGAGTATATTTAAGTACCGATACTCTTAGGCAATATATCAATACTTTTACATAAAGTTAACGAAACAGCGTAAAATGTGAATCTAAGTATCGATATATCTTAAGGAACTATCGATATGTTCCTCAGATTTCGAAACATAACAACTAGTTTGAAGTATTTATTATGTGAATTAAATGCAAAATCAAGTAGCCGTTGGAGACATTAATAAAGAGTATAAATAACAAAAACAAGTGAATTTCAAAGTATTATAGAAAACATTCTTCTGTAGTTATCCTTCCTCATTCTTTTATTGTGTTGCATTCATTTTAGTGAGAGAAAGTCAAAACCAGGATATATTAAAAATCTACTCTGTTAAGAGAGTTTGCATTTATTATTTCTATTAAATATGTTGGGTTGCTCTTCACTCAAGTAAAAGATTTTTTTTTTTTATTTTGGGTTTTTCTTTACCCTAAAAAGAAGATATTATAGTGGTTGCCCTTTACCCACAAGAAAGAGTTATATTGAGTTTCTTTTGACTTGAAAAAATTAAGATGTATATTGATTCTTCTGGTTCAAAAAATATAATCTAAAAGAGTGGACGTAAGCATGATAGTCGAACCATTATAAAAATTTGATGTTTACTTTTCTCTTTATCCTTGCTTTTATATGTTGCATCAACTGCCTTTTCACAACAATAGTCATCAAGTAACATTAATAAGTTAATATTTTTTTAAAAATCATTTAAATTGCCATTACACCCAATTCAACCTTTCTTCCCCCCCTCTTGGATGATTTACCTGGATTTATCAATTAGTATCAGAGCCTAGCTTACCTCATATAGGATTTACACCCTGTGAGTAGTAAATCCTATCATGGCATCTAGCAGTCTTCCATCACAAATCATAGAAGGATAATCTACACATAGACTGCCATTCTTTGATAACTCAGATTATACATATTGAAAGAAATGTATGCAAATCTATCTTAATACACTAGACTTTGAAATTTTAACCATTATTGAGGATGGATATTCACATCCAATGGTTATAAATGAAACTGCTAGAAAGAGAAAACTAAAACCTAAACAGGATTGGACTCTTAAAGAAAAGACTCAATGTTAGCTAAATAAGAGAGCTATGAATGTTCTATATTATATATTAGACAGAGGAGAATACAATAGGATTTTTGGCTGTGACATAGCTAAAACTATTTGGGATATGCTAGAAGTCATAAACGAAGGCACCAGAAAAGTTAAAGACTCTAAAATTAGTATGTTGGTACACAATTACGAGCTATTCAAAATAAAATCACATGAAAGTATTAAGGACATGTACACATGTTTTACTAACATTGCTAATGGTTTGAAAGCTCTTAGCAGGACATACTCCAATGTAAATGTAGTTACAAAAATTTTGAAGAATCTACCAAGATTTTGGGAAGTAAAAGTGATAGCAATTAGGAAACTTAATAACCTCAACAAACTCCCACTGGAAGAATTACTTGGTTTATTGATGATCTACGATATGGAAGCAATATGAAGTGAAAAGAATGACTAAGAACAAGGTAAAAAGAATGTTGCTTTGAAAAGTATTAAAAAAAATAGAAGATGATAAAAGAAAAAGTGAATTTGAAGATGAAGAATTCATAATGATGGCTAGGAAGTTTAAGAAGTCTTTTTAAGAAAGACAAATTAAAAGGTAGAGGTTAGAAGGGAAAAGAGTTCCAGAAAAGTGAAAGATCAGATAAATATAAGAAGAACAAAGAGAAGGAAAAAGAAAAAGAAGTTATCTGCTATGAGCGTAAGAGATCAAGGTATAATTGAATGTCAACTAAAGAGACAAAAAACGGGTAGCAAAAAGAAGAAAGTTATGAAAGTAATACGGGATGAATCAACTAGTAAAGAAAGTCTTTTTCATCCATAGAAGATAAGCAAGCCAACTTCTGATTGATGAGAAAGCTTGAAAATGAGGTAAACTCTCCTAAATCCTCCTTGTTTTATGATTCATGTTCAAGTAATAAAGATGAAGATATGCATGATGAATTGACTGAATTATATGAAGAACTTATATCTAACTTTAAGAAATTGTGTGTGAAATACAATAATGCCAAGAAAAGAAACACACTTTTAGTGAAAGAGAATGAATCACTAAAATTTAAAACTAATAAACCAGTTAAGAAAAATAAATATGAATGTGAGAATAAACTGAATGCCTTAAAAATAAAGAATAAAGAACTGATTGATAAAATATACGACATGGGCAAAATGTTAGCAAAATTCATGTCAAGAATTGATGTAATACCCCGACCCTAAGATGTCGAGCTCGTGATAATCATCGCAAGCTTATGAAATGCATTATATTAATTATAATACATTCTATAACGTGCAAGGAATTAATACTTAGTTTGAAATCCATTTTCCAAAACACATATAGAATATAACAAAATTTTAAATACATTCAAACCATGTGTATCTTCTTACATCTCATTACATTAAACATTTATTTCAAAAAAAATTATTACAAAAAACTCTCAGGTGAGAAAATATAGAAAACCAAATCTGTTTATTACAATGATTTTGTTTAGTGAATCATATTACTGAAATATGAGTCGAGTACTTGAAATCTTACTAAAACTCTGATCAGCTACTCTATGCTCGCACACGGCTGCACTATTCAAAAATGGAGAAATTAGGGGTGAGTGTTTGGAAAAATACTCGGTGAATGGATAAGAAAACAAACAAATATATAAGGAGTCTTTGTTTGAAGTCATATATCCAAAACTCATGTGGCATATAGATTACCATTCTATTTTCGAGAATGAATTCCTTGGGGACAAATCATAAAAAATGTATAATCTGCTCTGTGGTGATGATTTCTAATGGCCTAAAACATACACAAATGAAAATTTTCTTCCTAAGAAACTAGGCTTAGATTTATGCTTTTCAATGACAAAACTAGGTTGCAAAAAGAAAGCTTAGTATGCTTACCTTGCAAGCTTTCATTTTTTATGAAGACCAAGCTCAAAATTATGATCTCTCATCACTTTAAATCCTCCCCAAGGAGCTCCTATGGCTGCCTACATTCAAGGAGGAAGAAGAGACCCAATTCATTATTTTTCATTCATTTTCCACCATTTATTTATTTAATATTTATCCAATATATATAATTAAATAATGGACAAGTAATATGATATAGCCATGCTCATTTTACATGGGTGATCAAGTTAAACTTGTATATAAAATTTTGATCAAGAATAATTAATTGAAAATTAATTAATAAATATATTAAAATATATATTTTTTTGGAGAAATTAAGAATAAATAAAAAAGAAAAAAATATAGAGAATTTTTTTTAATGAATATATTAAATATATATTAAATGCCAAGTATCAAAATATTATCCATAAATTCCAACACTTATCAAATTCTCTAACCATTAAAGAATTTAATAATTAGATATATTAATATATATTTTGAATTTTCATAAATCCAAAATTATGATATATTTACTATAATGTCCTTGATCAACATTTATGCTTAGGGTAAAATGATAATTTTTTAAAATTAAATATTTTAATTTAGAATTTATAATTTTCTATTAAAATCACATTTTAATATATTTGATAATCACAATTACAAAATTTGAATATGTAATTTATAATAAATTATACATTTGTATCATATAGGGTTAAAATTGTTATTTTATATTAAATTAACAGTTTAATCTAGTTTTCACTATTTCACCTTAGAATCACATTCTAATATATTTGATAACCATTATTATCATTTTGGGTTATGTAATTTACATTAAATTACTATATGATATCAATATATCAATTCTTTAACGTTTTTAATGAACAATAAATGCATAAACGATTATATGTATTTATTTCGATAGTTCAAATTATCATGAGCTAGTTAGCCCTCTATCAATAATATTTTATCTTCTACTCCTTTATGAGAACGCTCAGGGAATTGAGTGGACCATAAAAGTTTATCGTGACTCAGTCGTGAGCTAATGTCGAACACTTTAACTCCAAACAGTTCGGTCGTAAATATTTCGATACCCAATAACTATGGTTAGTGTTTAGCTACGTGCCATAGTCTCCAAGTCATAATAAAAAAGTGTCTTCATTTGCATGTAAAATATGGATAATATCCCTTCGTTGTCATATCTTGATCGAATCAGGGTTCATAGAATGTTAAAACCCTAATCCCAATATCTATACGAATTATCGATCATATATCATGATTGCTATGGTCATAGACTTAAAATTTGAGCATCATATCAACATTCATTTAGGAACTCAACTCAGACAGAGTCAACAAAAACTTCCAGTTCATTGTGTCGAGTCAACGGATCTCATCTTGATTGTTAACCGAACACTTATATGAACAAAGCATACCCAAATCAGCTTCTTGTATAAGGCATGATTATCCCTGAATGGATACACTATATAAAATATACTCATCCATACAGAATTCGATTCTAAACGTCTCAGGTCAAAGGATTATTTCGTACACTACTGCAATCTATTGATAAATTATTGACTACATGCATACCATATGATTTGTCAATATATAGTCCTGTTTGACAAATCGTTCACCAACTATAAATCCATACTAATGTACTTATGACAATACCCATATTGTCAACCTACATATATCATCATATGATATCATTAGTTGGCCACTAGTATGCTTACTATATAATATAATTGTCCAATCTATATCACATAAGTAAAGAAAACTTTGTTAAGTTCATGTAATAATTAAACGAATATATCTGGACTATTCATATATATTCTTTATATATAAGCATGTCAATATAAAGAAAATAGCTAATGCATGTGAATAAAGAATAATTCTTTTATTGATAACCAAAAGATAATACAAGATCACTAGCCCTGAAACCGACAATACGAATGGTTTTTAGGGTATACACTAACAATCTCTCACTTGCATTAGAGTCATTCGCTGTGGTATCATATACCCATCTTCATAAGATGATGGTCTAGCTGCTTTTCTGTATTAATGTCTTTCTAACTCTAATGAGTTCTCTCAAAATGTGATACTTGCACTAAATATACTTAAACTTTTGGTGTGCCCTAGGTTCCTTAGCCTATACAATTGCTCTAGTGTTGTCACAGAATATGATTATCGAATAAATCATATTAGGAACGACAACAAGTTCAGACATGAACTTTCATATCAAACAGCCTCGTTTGTTACTTCAGAAGTAGCAATATATTCAACTTCTGTAGTGGAGTCTGCTATGGTAGTTTGCTTAGAAATTTTTCAGCTCATAACCCTTTAGAAACCTCTCTTAGAGTTCTTTATACTGAACTTCTTCAGTATCTTTTCGATGTACATCTTTTAGGATAATCTTATTATCCTTTTTACTCTATCTCTATATATGTGAATCCCTAAGATATAGGTCACTTCTCCAAAGTCTGTCATTGCAAAGGTTCTGGATAACTAGATCTTTACCTCAGTCATCATGCCAATATCATTACCCATGAGCAATATGTCATCCACATACAATATAAGAAACATAATGGCATGATCTTTAACCCATTTATAAACGTAAGGTTCATCTGGATTCTGCTCAAATTCATATGATTTGATCACATCATCAAATTGTTTACTCCAAATACGAGGAGCTTGCTTCAATCCATAAATAGATCGATACAACTTCCATACCTTATTTCTATCTATAGTGGATACGAAACCAACAGGTTGCTGCATATAAATATTTTCCTTAAGATACCTATTAAAGAATGTAATTTTTAATCCATCTGTCAGATTGCAAAATCATGATATGTTGCTATGACTAGCATGAAATAGATGGATTTAATCATAGCCACGGGCGAGAAGGTATCCTCATAATCTAACCCTTATTTTTAAGTATACCCCTTTGCAACAAGTCGTGCTTTATAGGTCTCAATCTCACCATCCTTACCAATATTTCTCTTATAAATCCTCTTACAACCAATAAGAATAATTCCTTCTGGTGGATCAATAAGTGTTTAAACTTTATTGACGTACATGGATTGAATCTCATAATTCATAGCCTCTAGCTATCTACTTGAATCACTATCCAAGATAGCTTCCTTACAGCTTCTAGGATCATCAGGATGATCGACCTCTTCCACTAAGTAAAAGTCAAACTCTTACTCACAAAGAA
>JAVXUL010005855.1:0-12655 GCA_035590515.1 Trichilia minutiflora | reverse complement strand
ATATATATTCAATCTCTTTATTAACACGACTATTATATTTTTGGTTTATTTTATAAGTTCATACAATATTTAGAAATATGTGCGGCATACTTCATGGTATAACACCACTTTTTGAAGTAACAGAAGTTGATAAAGTTTAAAATCCAACTTCTGATAACACACTAAAATTAGTGAAACTAAAAGATAAATTCAATAAAAAAAAACTCATTGAAATGGATTGAAAGATGACAAAAAATGAATAACTAATAATTGTTGCAAAGGAACCAACATTGCAAACGCCCTTCTTGTTGAAAGGGATATGATACATTATCTTTATGCTTACCATAGGAAGGTCAGTGTATGTTATCTTACTAACTTTGTTAACAAATTCCATCTCAACCTAAAGATAGTCATTTTCTTTCGTATATTCTAAATTTTTTTGTGACGATAACTCCTTAATTTCATATATAAACTACAATGAAATGAAAGAGATGTTTTAATTTGTCAAATTATTTCTTTATTCTTTTAAAATCTCAACAATAAAAAATCTTTTGGAAGATTTTCTTTTACGATTAAAATAAAATTGACAAGAATTCTTTAAATAGTATCATATTTTATTTTACGAATTTGCTTTTTCTTCTTTAATTTTCTCTATCTTTTCATATTTTTTCCATACCCTCTCCATAAACGTTTATTGTTATTCTCTATCTTCTTAACAATTTTCCTCTCTTCGTCATCAATATCAATAATATACAAATCATCATTATCTCCCTTTTTTATCTCTTCATTATCGTTAGTAATGAAATTTAAATCACCATATTCACCATTGCTTGAATTCAAGCCATCTTTTTCACTTATAAATATCAACTCATCTTCACTATCATTTAATACAATTCTCTTGATACCCTTTGTCCTTAAACTCTGTATGTCTTTAATATCAATCACTTCCAATCAACCACATTATTTTCAATACTCAAAAGTGGTTTATCAACTTCAAAACTAACTTTTTATTGGTTTTTGTTTTTTTTTTATTTTTCTTCTTTCTAATAATTTTAAATACCTCAAAGCCAAGAAAGAGGTCAGTTGGGGAGAAAGATGACTTATAATATTTGTAAAAAGAAGTAATTAACACAGAATCATAACCAAGAATAAAAATAATTTAAAATAAAAATTAAAAACCAAAATTTTTTTTGATAATACATAATATAATATAATGAAACTCAACAAGAAAGACAACATTAATCAGTATAAATTGATCATTCTCGATATTTGTTATTTGATCACTTTAAAAAAATAGTTACCTTATCACTTTCAAAAAACAATTATTAATATTATATTCTATACCACTCTAAAAAATGACAAACAAATAACTTTGAGTAATTTTAACAATTGAGTTTTACTCTCGAATGTATATCTATTTTACCCCCGAATTTCATTACACTGTCACATATTAATGTCGAAAATATTACATTTTTAACTCTCATACTCATTCTCGAAAATGGTTCAATCTTACACTCTCGAGTTTGCTTTCAATAAGAACCTAAACCCCCGAAAAAAATTTAAAATATAACTTTTATAAATCAGTTTATTTTTATATTCAAATTCAAAATTTATTAAAGATAACTATCGAATTGCTCTTCGTACTCTCTCAAAGATAATTCTTAAATTTTCTTATAATATCTCAAACATAATTTACTCTCGACAAAATCTGAATTCTCGATAACAATATAAAAGATAATTCTTAAAATTCAACTCCTTTTATACACGAATTCGATATTTATCACTATCGAATTTACTCTCAAACAAGTATCTGCACTATCTTTTAAAATCAAAATTGTCACTCTGAAATCGAACACAACTAATTTCGAGAGTAGCAATTCATTTTCGATAAACTATTATCAATCAAAAATAACTTATTACGTATATATATTTAAACAAATCTGTCGTTCTCGAAATTGATTACAATTAATTTTGAGAGTGATGATTCATTTTCGGACATATATTCTTAATTTTTATATATTTTAACCAATATACAATTGTATTATATATTTATTTTGTTTCAAATCAGTTCTGACAGAAAAAAAAATATAAATAGTTCAAAATTCACAATTTAGGCTTCATATAATTGAAGTTGTATTGTTATTATTATTATTATTGTGTTAGAAATGAGTTTGAGAGTTATTTAGTAGAGAAGGTAAAAACGTGATCGAGAGTGAAAAACGAGTGAAAAGTGTAAAAATATATAAAAAAAACAGTTTATTTCATATTATATGATACGAGGATAAAATTATCTAAAATAATTATTTTTTTTTAAATTTAAAAAAATATTTTTAATCAGGTTAATTTAAAAATTATTTGTTAAAAGATGATTATTTGTGTAATTTTTTTAAAATAAAAAATTTATTGAGAAATTACAATTTTATTTATTGTTGAATGTGATTATAAGAAGAGAAGAAGTTATTTTGTTATTCACATTTTATTTATTTTGGTTAATTTTTGTGTAACTTCATTTATTTTCTAGAAATACGTGGGCGAAAAAGTCTTGTTAGGTTCACATCCACAGATTCACTCATGAAGTTGTATGTAAAATGTATTATTTTTATATGCAAACAAAAGTGGACTAATTAAAATCAATTCAATCATACTCTATTTATGTTAATTAATTGATTAAAAATAATAAAAACATTTAAAATTTTTTGTAATACAACCTAATCTACGTTGAGTTACGTATTATATCTTTGAAGTACTAAGACTAAATTAGGATGAAAATTCCTGAATAAATTTTTTTTCTTCATCCAATCAAATTTTCTTACTTATTTAATTTTAAAAAGATCAATCAAACAATTGATTTGTGATAACGAAAGAAAAAGTTAATACATGTATCCTAATTTGATTGAAATAATTTGAATTAAGACTTTTTTTTTTCCCTTTCATATAGTTGGTATATGAAGACAAGAGAAGGGTTTCAAATGAAAAATGATGTCTAAATAAATTGGCCGTCTATTCGTGGATTTGATAAAATAATAAAAAAAAATTCTTGAGTGTAACAATTTGATCCGTACAGTACAGAAGCCTACGTAAAATTAAAAATTAACGAAAATTAGGACTAATAATTAAATGTGTGTTGATTTATTGTTATATTAAAGTTCCGAAAATCGATTTCTTATTTAACATTTTAAGCAAATAAAGTTTTAATCTCTGGTTTTGCTACAAAGAATTCTAAATTCAAAATCGGGTTGTAAATGGTCTAATCTACTGTTTTGTAGTCTTTAACTTCCATGGTGATGAGCTGGTGAGATCCAACGAAAATCTTCTTTGGCCTACATGGCAATCACTATAATTGTACAACTATAGATCAACGACAAAACAAGTTTCAACCATTTGCGGATGCTGGGATCCACAGAGAAGAAAAATGAAAGGACAGAAAAAAAAATTTATAATAAAACATAAATTTATTTATTGCATCATAATAATAGTGTTGAATAAAATATAATATTAAAAAATTCTCACTCTTTTAATTACTTACGATACGTATCACAATTGGTCAATGACGACGGCGGTCATTAAATTTTTTTTATGCTATGGGATTACTTTGTAGATATGGATGAAACCTCGAAATTGGCATGAATAAACTTTTTTCATGTATTTAATGAGTAATTTACTTCAATATTCATCCGTTCAGTGAGTTTTTTATTTTAATTCAATCAAAAGTTAATAATTATAATAAAAGGGGTGTAGGGTAAAGCGAAAAAAAAAAAGAAGAGAAAAGAGAATAAAAAAGGGAAGAAAATATTTTATTTCTAGCTGTATGCCTTTATGAATTATGATTCACTGAGATTGAAGTCTTGTTCATCATCAGATTCATCACACAGGTCCTTCCACTTGGACACCACAAACTGACAAACTCCCTCGTCTCCCTGGTTCTATACTTGTTAATTATCACGTTTTGAGTCTCAGATCTGAGTATTTTGTGAGGTATAGCTCAGTTTCTTTCTATACCAAAAAGCAAATTCTTTACTTAAGATTCACAGCGCAGAAAAATGCACACAAGTTCCTTCAGTATGTGCAAGTTAAGATAACTGGCAAACTAACTTAACTACCGCAACTGCAAGCAGAGTCTTAAGGTCGTGTCTTCAGTCATCTGATCCAAATCCCAAGATCCATTTTTGCATTTTTGCGTTTGATGCTAGTCATGGATCCTTACGCTCCGAGTTCTTGCGGAAATGATGACAACGGTTATGAGTTTGTTGCGAATAATGGGTTTCAAGACGGACCAAGAAACGGGTCATCTTCGTATTCCTCTTTGGTCTTGGATAGTGAGAGAGGTGAGCTTGTGGAAGCTAATGTCAAATTGCGGAGAAAAGGGGTCGCAGTGGAGAGAAGTTTTGCTGCTTCGAAGAATCATATTGAGGCAGAAAGGAAGCGTAGAAGAAGGATTAATGGGCATCTTGATACACTCAGGAGCTTAATACCTGGTGCGAACAAGGTAAGGAGTGTTGTTTGCTTAGTTTCATAACAGTTTAAATTGGTCTGGTCGCTGGTGATGTTAGTTTCTTGAAATTTTGGGTTGATGCTTTTTGAGTATCAGAGGTTTCTTAGAAGATTTTTTTTTTAAAAAAATTTGATTTTTGGTGGTGATAAAGAAAAAATGGGTTACTGACTTTTTGTCACAAGAAAGACACTGAAAGTAACTTCTATATGGTGCTATAGTCGCTTCATTTGTAATTTTTTGATATTTTGGCATACATGTACATATGGAGTTGCTTAGCTTCAACTAGAGAGGAATTGGTAAAGAATTCTATGTAAGTGGTTTTCATTTATTCTTTGCGAGTGTCAGATAACTTGATTCCCAATAGTAGTATCATTGTGAGATCATATTATCATCTGGAATTGTTTAGGTTGTTTATGCCTTTCGATCCTATTGGAATATTACAGCAAATGCACAACTTCATAATGAGGTGAATGCTTACTACTGTGGATGCATATCCGAACGGGAAATACATATGTTGCTGTTGGCATGTGTTAGACTGAAATTCTTGTGCTAGTAACGGAGATTCGGTTACATGTTATTACCATTAATACTGTTGCAATTTTGCAAATTTCTAATTTTAAGTTGATAAAAATTGGTTGGGTGAAACTGACAATTTGTACCCTCAGATGGATAAAGCAACGTTACTGACTGAAGTTGTCAGGCACTTAAAAGAACTGAAGAAGAATGCTACGGAAGCTAATGAAAGCTTTTTCATGCCAACCGACGTTGATGAAGTAAAAGTTGAACAGCAGGAAGATGGATCAGATGGAGCTCCTCATTTTAGGGTATCTGTCTGTTGCAATTATAAACCGGGACTTCTATCTGATCTAAGAAAAGCACTTGATGCATTCCATCTCATATTACTAAAGGCAGAGACTGCAACCTTGGAAGGAAGGATGAAAAATATTTTTGTGATGGCTAGTTATAAAGAGCAAAAATCTGAAAATATTGAAGTATGCCAGTCACTTGTGAATTCAGTTCACCAAGCCTTTAGGTCTGTCCTCAATAAATTTTCAGCTACAGAGGAGTTCCTTTTAGGAGCTAGGCTATCAAATAAGAGGCGACGGGTTTCTTTTTTTGATTCTTCGATGTCATCTTCACCAGGGTATCTCTGCTGAGCATATGATTTCTCTCTGATATGGTATGAATCCCTTATTGTATATGTATGTATTTTTCTGTTCATATGCATTGGCATACAGGGTGGTGATACTATGGTTGATTGCATATACCTCTGCTGCTGTATAAACTCGAGAGTTTATATGAATAAACATCTTGTGCCTGCATCTTAGATTGCTGAATATTATATGCATTATGTATAGGAAGCGGAAGCATCTTATTGATGCAATTTGTACCAGATATTGTCTCTATTGTATTATCTTTTCTGTGAAACAATACTGAAAGGATGGCCCGGAAAGCTGATTATTTTGACTGTGGATTATGATACTTGCCCTTCCTGGAATGGACATTGCTTGACACTTCAACCTTTTTATTTGTGTGGCCAGAAAACCAAATGCATTCATACAATTATTTGGAATAAATTCAAACCAGTTAAGCAATATTCAAGAAAAAAAAAAGAAGATCGAAAACCGGTAGATCTGTTATCAAATCACTACCGTTTCAATATGATGACTGAAAACCTTAAGATAGCTTTCTGTAAGATCTGTACCTCAAAATTAAGAGGCACAGAAATCTACACGCAAAAAGGGAAGCCAACATTATGCTTATATTACTCCATTTCTGTGTCTCTTAGACGTGGATGCACGAGAAAGCCATCGCCATACAGAAAACAATTTCCTTCAATGGCCTACAGCCACCTCTGCTTTCCCTTCTCTCCCTCGTACTCATTTATCATAGAACACTCAAATGGTTACTTAAACAAACTCAAAGAATGCCTGAAAATCCAGTACTTGGGTATATCATCCTTCGATATGGAATACCCAGAAAAGAGGAAGTAAGATCCCATAATCCCGGCAATCAGAGAGTTCCCCATTATGAAATTTGGTACTAGGGCACTGAAACATGCAACACAAGAATTTGACATCAAAACTACCATCCAGACCGGCATTGAAAAATAGAGAAACCCATCCATTGCCCTCCTCCGTCCAAACATCCAGTCACTGGAATGGTGTAAAGAAGTGCCGCGATCAAATGGAAAGATAGGAACACTAGAGAATTTGATATGACATAAGAACTCCATAATTTCGTCTTGAAGTTTCTGTCATCAAGATTTTCCTCTCTTCCAAGTAAATCGGTAGGCCTTCTGTTGTAGATGACAGAAGGTGAACGCAAAAAATCCGATTTGAGTTTGTAGCTCCGCTATCCTGGGGTCGTTATTAGCATTCATAAATATAGTTCCAAGCACAACACCAGCGAGTAGAGATTGTTATTCTTACAAAAAAAGAGTAGAGATTGTTATATTCTTGCAACAAACAGCTGTTTTGTTCTGCAAATATTGCTCGAGAATCTCTCAAACAGTATTATAACCTCCTTGAATGGAGGACTAGTATAGTATGTTTTCGTTTTTTCAACCTTCACTCAGGCAGGATTTTCCTGGTATGCTCAAAATTCTCTTTATATGTCGGTGTCTGCGTCTGTCTCTTCAATTTTAATTTCTCCAGTGTCTATTACCGTGGCTTGTATCATTTCAATGGCAAACTCAAGCACATTAACATTACCAGGAATGGAATGACCTGCAAATCTAAGCCTGTGTTCAAGTGAAGAGATCCATGGTGAAGAACTGTTCCATTTGATAACAATAGAATTTTATCAAAATGCTCGAGGATTCGAACACCTGGTTGATGGTTGGTTAACAGAATTGTCTTACCTTGGTTCAGCAAGGAAGCTACATTTATAGTTGATGTTGAATCCAATCCGGATGTTGGCTCATCAATTAGAAGAACAGCTGGGTCATGAACTGAAACTCCGCTTCTCGGCACCTGAAATTCCACGGCTTGATTGGCAAACAATTCTTACATTAGAAAGATGCTCTAGTCCAAGCTCCTTCAGTAGCTCGCTCACTTTGTTTTAGCTCTGTTAAGTCCACCATGCAGCCTGAGTCGAGCGCTATACATGAGCGTTTCTTTAACAGTAAGAAGCGGAAACAAGACTTCATTTTGTGTGACAACCTGAAACTCGTCGAAATTGTGTAACATCCATTAGTTGCTCGTTAACAAGAACACAACCAGAAACTCTACTTGGACGTATCATTCCACGAAGTATCTCCAACAGTGTGGTCTTTCCCGCTCCCTTTGGACCGACAATTGCCGTGATCACTCCTGGTTTAGCTTCGCAGTTGACATTGTTCAAAATTCATGCATTAGCAGGTTTCTCCTTATTCCAGGTGCAAAAACCAACTGAATCCATCAACCCCCCTAGATAATCTGTAAGTAAGTTTCTTAGTCCTTATTTTATACTGGCTTTTCTGGTCACCAAAATCTGGTGCTTTTGTTAATCATTGATCCATCAAAGAGACAGACAACAACAAAGAAGAAGAAGAAGAAGAAGAAGAAGAAGAAGAGAGAGAGAGAGAGGAAAGGCTATGAGATTGTAAAGAATGGAAAGTAGAGAAGGGAAGCTAACACACTAAACTAACTCTTAGGCCAGTTGCTGCATTGAAATACTTTTAACAAAGATTGACAGTTTCAATAAAATAAGGATAAATAAGGTAATATTGATGGTTAAGGGTGAAGTTGTTTTGACCGAGTGTGGGTTTGGTGATTCTGGTTTCATCACTCCCATGTTAGTAGTAACTTTGTTGTTAGAATCTCTCTGTCTCTGAACAGCCATTGAAATGCCCTTTTGGTAATACCAAGTGGTGGAGATAAGGTCACTAATTAAAAGGTGTCTAACGGTTACAATCAATGGTTCGAATCAGGGTTAAGAAATTGAAAAGGATAAAACCGGCTCAAATAGACTATTATAACAGATTGATTTGATCGGTTCTTCATATTTGATTGAACCGATTCAAAATAGATGATAAAATCGATAATGGATCGGTGCGAGGTAGTTCGGATTAGTCAAACAATTCAGATTTGGTTCCGATTTTAGTTTCAATTTATAGAACGACGCTATTATGTTTAATTTAATTAAAATTAATTAAAATATTTTTTGTATTAATTTTTATTAATTAATTTAAAAATATAATGAGAAAGATATTTCAACTTATACCTTATAAATTTTTTTACTTTTAATTATACATTAGAACAATAAACAAAATTATTAATCTCTAATTTTTAAAATTTAACAATTAACAATATAAATATTATAATTAGGTAAATAATACCTTTAATTTAAAAATTAATAAAAAAATTAAATTACTAACATCTAATTTCTAAAATTTAAAAATTAATAATAAAAATATTATAATTAATTAAATATTAATCTCAATTTTTAATTAATAACAAAATTAAATTTCTAATCTCTAATTTTTTAAAATTTAACTATTAACAATATAAATTTATAATTAAATAATAACTTTAATTTCAAAATTAATAACAAATTAAATTACTAACATCTAATTTCTAAAATTTAATAATTAAAATATTATAATTAATTAAATATTAATTTTAATTTCTAAATTAATAATAAAATTAAACCCATAATTTAAAATATAGCTGCTTAACAAAATTTCATTCTTACGAGCTATAAATACTTAAAACTTACAAAAATATAAAAATATATATAAATTCATACGAAAATAATATCAGCAAAGTAAAAATAAATTAATAAAAATCAAATTATCAATTTCTTAAAATTTTGGCTAATAAGTATAAATGTGTATTTATTTAAATGAACTAAGTTATTTGAAAGAAAAATTCACCGATTTCGACAATTTTTAATCGGAAAATGCAAAAATCCATCGTTGGCAATGTGATTTTGATTAGATTAGAAAAGGATGATTTTTGATAGAATGGATTAGGGTTTTTGTATTAGGTCATTGTCTCATTGAAGATTATTTTATTTAAAATTATATTTTTAGTTTAATTTGTACAATTTTTTTCTATGTATATTTTTGTAAATATTTTTATAATAATGATCGAATTTGTCCATTTTTCATTAATAACAATAATAATAACAACCGTATTATGGTTCGTGATGAGGACAACCCTTGAGCACTAACCTGTCTTCTTCAAAAAAATAACAAAAATAAAAAAGTAAAAAGACGAGCTGGCAGATAAATAATCATAAAGGGAGTTTATAATAATAAATATGAGAAGGTAAAATTTTTTGAGTATTTATAAAAGGAAAAATAATAATAAAATTAATATATATTTACATCTATAGTTGTTTTCCAATTTTAATTTCTAAGACTATTTGACTAAGTATGTAATAATTTATGATAAATCTTTAAAAAATTATAAATTTTATTATTTAATTCAATTAAATATAAATTAAATATTTAATATTATTTTCAAATATTTTTAATATTTTGTAAAGAGTAATTCATGGTATGCTAAAATTTATTTATATGAAATGCACACGTCACTATTACTCCAAAATAACAACATATGGTGAAGAGAAATCTTTCTCCTCCACGCGTTTCAATGCTATAGGACATCAAAGATACGAAATATGACGTGGCAATATGTATTCTACTTCGTAATCTCTGTCTGAAATCTGGAGTTCGGGCTCTCTCTTTCTCCAGACCATTCAGTCTCTTTCTCTGGCCTAGCGTGTACCAACCCATAAGCTCTCTCGCGTCTCTTTCGCAAAAACTAGAAGAACAACTAGAAGACTGTCGGTGATTGTTCGGATGGCAGCAGCATCTGACCTGTCGGCGTACGAGGAGGGACAGCTGGAACGACCCAAGTGGGCAGGAGAGACACCTCTACCTCGTCTTGTCGGAGCTCTCATTACCTTCAAGCCCATTTCCTCTGTCCTCAAGTTTGCTGCAAGACAAGTCCTTATCAGGTCTTCTCTGATTTTAACTGTAATTATATGCCATTTCTATAAGAGTCATTTGCTTATGGATTTATAATCTTATATATGTTTGCACTAGAAGTTGTAGTGCCTGAGTATAAGCTTAGTCGGCCTATTTTAACAAATGCTGGTGCCGAATTCATGTTTAATCATTGGGAAAATGTTCTGCCTATAGGCATTGTTACAATGTGGATCGTGTTATAATTTGTGTAAGAAGAGAGTAACAAGAGAGGGCTCTTGATCTATATGCAGCGTCCACAGATTCTTGGGTACATTATGAGCCATGTGGATTATTCTGGCTTGTTGTATTCAACTAGTGAAAGTGCTTAAATTTAATGGTCTAAAAAGATTGTAATAAATTGAGAAAGAAAAAATAAAATTGTTGATCCTAAAGAAAAAATAGAATTGTTGATCCTACCCAATATCTATGCAAATTCAATTCAAAGTTATGCCATAATCAAATTGTATGTATCCATTTAATCATTCTAAATGAGAATAACTTGCGGTATCCATACACTTGTTTTTGTCAGTGTGATTGTTGTGAATTTAGTTTCTATCATTTGGGCTGATTTGAGTTTGAAAGATTATTGATATTTGGGATGCGGGTGGAACAGTACAGCTGAAAAGAATAACATTCCGTGGCGGGAAATGGCAAGATAAATTCTGGAGTCAGATGTTTATAAGGAGATGGAGAGCATTCAAAACCCCTCCATTGTTTACCCATACTGTAATTCTGTTGTTTTCTTTATTTTTTATTTATTGGTTATCTTCGGGATGCATATACTTTTATATATGTTGTATAATCAGAAGGCCTAGAATAATAAAATGGTAGAGTGTTCTCAATCCTGCCAACGAATGATTATGCCCAATTCGGTGTATTCTTTCATGCTGTGTTTCGGAAAATTAAAAGACTTAATGTTTCAATGTCAACTGTTTCCTTATATTTGTGACAAATGAAACTGCAGAGGATGTTTTTGACTGATGAAGAAAACTTAGTTCCTTGATATTGCTTTTGAGAATTAAAAACTTAAACTTAAAAGTAGTTATGTTTAATATGATTTCAGGATTAATTTGTGTTTGGAAAATGGATGTGGAATAGTTCCTTATTGCTAAATTGCTGTTTACTTATTCCAGAAAATATTGTTCTACTTATTCTACAACTTTATTAATATTAATTATGATCAAAAAATATTCCTAAAAATTAGCAAAATAGATTTTTAACAATTAAATAACAAAATAAAAAATAATAAGACATTAATATTTACGTGGTTCGATCAATATGACATATTTTCATGGACGAAGGCAAGCAAAATATTTACTATTATTAAAATAAGAAAATACAAAATTTAAAAGAGTACTCCAAAATTTACAAATAAAAGAGAGCACAAAATTTTAAATTAAGAAAGACCCTGAATCATTTCAAGGACCTAAATGACTTATAGGTGTAAATTTATAAAAGACTCAAAACCCAAATACTCTCAATTATTCCATACTTTTTAAAATCCATCTAATCCCTTTTATTTATAGTCTCAAGGAAGGGAGTAATAAGTTTAATTACTCCATGTGGGACGGATGCAAAGCATCAATCCTAACAAATCTTCATCTTGACTTGTATCCAACACACAAGAAATAGAAAAATATACTCCAAAATTTGCTCCACCTTGTGTATTAGAGCCCAACGGGCTTAAGCCACCATCAATGAACATCAATTAAACTCAAGCATTGCTTGAACTTGTAAACTGGAAGAAATTTCGTAAATATATCAGTAGGGTTGTCCTTGATGCTAATATTTCGAATAAGAACTTTTCCTTCATCTATAATGTTCCTAAAAAAATGAAATTTCACTTCAATATATCTTATCCTCTCATGATATATCTGATCTTTAATCAAATAAATAGTATTCGAACTGTCGCAATAAATTATAATAACACTTTGATGTAAACTGAGTCCGCCAAACAAATCCTTCAACCATAAGGCTTCTTTGATTGCTTCGGTCACTGTCATATATTCTGCTTCTATAGTTGATAAAGTTACAACATGTTGCAAAGTAGCTTTCCAACTAACTGTATATCTGCCAATGCAAAATACATAGCATGTAATTGATCTTCTTTTATCAAGATCTCCAGTATAATTAGAATCTACAAAACCAATCAAAGTGTTACTATTTTTTTTCAAACTCCAAACAAGTGTATGAAGTACCATGCAAGTATTTGAGAATCTACTTTA
>JAVXUL010005845.1:0-12656 GCA_035590515.1 Trichilia minutiflora | reverse complement strand
TAAAGGACCAATAAAAACTGATATATCCAAACAAAGGATACGTCCATTCAGAAAAACCATCCGAATAAGGAAATAATAAAAGTTGATATATCCAAATAAAGGATACGTCCATTCAGGAAAACCATCCGAATAAAGAACCAATAAAAATTGATATATCTAAATAAAGGATACATCCATTCGAAAAAATCATTCGAATAAAGAACTAATAAAAATTGATATATCCAAACAAAGGAAACGTCTTTTCGGGAAAACCATCCGAATAAGAAACCAATAAAAGTTGATATATCCAAATAAAGGATACATCCATTTGAAAAAACCATCCGAATAAAGAACCAATAAAAATTTATATATCCAAATAAAGGATACGTCCATTCAGGAAAACTATCCGAATAAAGAACTCATAAAAATTGATATATCCAAATAAAAGATACGTCCATTCGAGAAAACCATCTGAATAAAGGATTACAAATATCCCAATAAAGAGCTCATCCGTTCGGGGAAGATATCCAAATAAAGGATTTAACAAGCATCCCAATAAAGAGCTTATTCGTTCGGAGAAAAATTTAAATAAAGGACTTAGAGAAAATTATGTTAAGAACCCCGCTCGGGATAATGCATACGCATATAGCTTGAATTTTACTCGGATGACGTCACCGAATAAATGACTTAGAAAGTTCATGGCTGAGAAATATGTGTAGACGATATATTCAAATTATCTGTCCTGGATTAATATGTAGTTAGATGAACTAAGGCTCGGTTCGATGAAGATATATAAACATATCACCTGCATTTATCATTAAAGCAGAAAAGAACATTTACAAGAAAGAAAATACTTATAGGCCGGTCCGTTAGATAACCCGACCGTAAAAATAAAGGACCTCATAACATAATAAGTACAAACCGCAGTTGGCTGGCCTCTCCTAGGTACCCTGGTACCTGCAAAAGAAAAATTGAAACAGGTAGCTGGCCTCGGACAATATGGTCCATGTGGCCTTGGAACAGAATAGTTTCATGAATACCAAATTTCTTTAGCTCGGAGACAATATGATCTCATTAGCCTAAAGTTTTTTCGGGAATGATATGGTCCCGATAGGAGATTCAGGTTCGGGATATGTTCATCGGGCAAAGCAGGTATGTATGACCTATCCCTGAGTCCACACGTTTGGGAAAGCAGGTCCAAATAACCCGTCATGGGATATGTACATCAAGCACACGGATCTATATGGTCCATCCCAAATCAGATGCATTGGGCAAGTAGGCATAACTGATCCATTCCGGATATAGCCCATCCCAGAATCAGTATATCGGGTAACCAGGCCCCAGAATTTGTATGTAGGGCAAGGAAGTCCCGGATATAACCCATCCCAAAATCGGTACATCGAGCAAGCAGGTTTTGGATATGACCTGTCCCTACTGTGACCCGTCCTGAAATCTATGCATTGGGCAAAATGGTCTATACGGCATCGAAATAATATAATTCTATAATAAATATCCTTGGCTCAGAGACAGTGCAGTCTCATTGGCCTAAGGTCTTCTTGTATAAGAGATTGGGCTAGCTTCAACTATCGGAGTCAAACCCTGATAGAGTACTTGAGAGGGGCTCGGCGTGTATTCACCGCAGAGCAAGTAGGCTCGATGCGTATTCTCTGTGGAGTAGGTAGGCTCAACGCGCATTCTCTGCGGAGCAGGTAGGCTCGACGTGTATTGTTTAGGGAGTAAGTAGGCTCGACGCGTATTATCTACGGAGCAGGTAGGCTCGACGCATATCTTCTGCAGAGTAGGTAGGCTTGACGTTAGTCGCAGGATCGGGGGATCAGTCGTCAAAAGGATAGGGTCGAGAGTGGTAAGCTTTTGGTCTGTCTATGTTCAGCGGCTTTTTTATGGGACTGCCACTCGGGGTCTTTAATTTGGGAACCCATATTGTGGATGCTTGAACGACTTCGTATGACCCTTCCCAATTAGCTCCTAATACCCCTTCACCCGGGACTTTGGTGTTAGGAGTTACCTTTAGGAGGACAAGAACCCTTCTCTAGTAGGTTTGATGCCTGACTACTTGATAGTAGTATCGGGCTACCATCTGTTGGTATGTGGATACCATAGTCACGGCCTCATCTCTCCTTCCATCTAACAGATCTAACCCCAATCTTCGACTAGCTTCATTTCTCCCTTTAGTGTAGTTTTATATCAAGAAGGTCGAGATGTCGATTTACCCTCTTGATCATCTTGTTGGCAGCTCCAACCTGTCCAACGGCTTGTGGGTGCGCTGGGGTGGCGAACCTTAAGTCAGTGCAAGACTCTGAGTAAAACTCTTCGAACTGTGTGCTACCGAGCTGTCACCCATCATCAATAAATAGTATAAATAAAACTTCAAAGCGATAGATAATACTCTGCTTCACAAATACGATAGTATTTTCCTCGGTTATATCGGAGAGTGGCTTTGCCTCACAAGGACTGTGAGCCAATAATATTCTCGTTGGATAGCTTTGTATGTTAGCAAACGAACCCCTCCATGACTTCCGCAGGTTCCATTATGAATTTTCTCAATTACTTTATCTACCTCATCTGTTTTCAAACATTTTAAGTATGGCAGGGTAAATCCACATTAGTATAATACAGTGTCAAGGATAGCGTACCTGGCCTCTTGGTTTCTTATCTTTCTGGCGTTGTTACGGTCATTCAGGAACTTCCCACGTTGGATACGTAATTCTAGCTCCCGCGCCCAGCAACAAAGTCTCCTTTAAACCTCTTCTTCACTCAATCTCTTCGAAATTACCCCTGCTCCTCCGTGGTCTGGAGGTCAGGGCAGCTACTCTTGTCTTGATTCTTGGGGCCCTTCATCTTCACAAGTTATAAACTCATTCAGGTAATTGTTCCTGACCAGTACTTTAATCTGATCATACAGCTCGTGGCACTATTCTGTCGGGTACCCGATGTCTTGGTGAAACTCGCAGAACCCGTCTCTCGCTTCTCCGGGGAGCCTACGTTCAATGGGACAGGGGTCCAGTAACACAGTCCCCTTTCTCCTTACCTCTTCCAGGATTTGGGAGAGGGGAGCGTTTAAGGGAGTAAACTTCTTCTTTGCTCCCCCTCGATTTGTCTATCTGGGCAACTCGTTGTCGGTTGTCTCTCCAAGGAGATCTTCTCTCCCTAGCGTACTGCTCCTCTCTCTTTCTATCGCCCCGGTGATACTCGGGGACTTGATATCTCCCCCGATTAGCTTAAGGAAACCTCCTTCTATCATTTCTCCACCTCTTGTTATCGGGTTTCTTTTCTAAGCCCCTGTCTCAGTCCCTCTAGGGCCAATGGGTGATGGTAAGCCCCCAGTTCAAGTATTTCCTCATGTTATCTCTTCGCGAAGCTCCTGAGGCTCTCGCCATTCCCCTGTTTAAGTAGTAACAACAAGCTCGGGATTTTGATGTCGAAGGTTGCACCCCTGAACTCAACAGTGAACACCTCGTACAGCTGCTCGAAGCTCTGAATACTCCCGGGGGTTAGGCCCAGGAACCATTTTCTGGCTTGTTCTTCCAGGGTTAAGGGGAATAAGCCGCACATCTGTTCTTCGCTCAGTCCCTGAACGAGCATCATCTTATAGAAGAAATCTATGTGCAACAACGGATCTGTCTTCCCAAAAATAGAGTAATCAATATTTTTCATCTTCGATATCTCTCTAATCAATATTTGCATCTGCCTATCCTTCTCTATATGTCACTGCTCACTGTCTTGGAACAGCTATAGCAATCAAGTTATTTCATCTGTTCCCCTTGCATGGCCTGGTTTATGTGCATGCATCTCAACGATGTTTGACTGGGGGCTCCCGTGCTCCGAAATCTCATGCAGGGCACTTTCAACCCCTTCTACAACTGCAACTGCTTCTGCAAAAATTCCCTCCATATTCCTGCATTCAGTCACGTGTCTCCTACTAGTGTAACTTCTGACACTTGTCATTTTTGCTAAAAATGGTGCTTCGATGGCTTTTCATTCGATTTCCACAGACGGCGCCAACTGTTGATGCAAGAAATCGATCCCGTCTACGACTCTAAGCACTAGTAGATTTTCACTTCTCGTCCTTGAGCTTGGAACTGCAAAACACACAGAACACCTCAAGGGTAAAGTCGGTTTCCTAGCGAAAACCCTCTGATGCTTAAGTCAGAGAGGGTTTTACTTGGTGTGTGAAATAAGTGTGCATGCAAGTAAATAAGAATGCATGAAGAGTATGGATGGCATGGAATATTCTATCCCTGAGTGTGATGCCTGGATGCGTTAAAATATTAAAAGAATATCTCACAGTGGGTTTCTCTCGATGTTGTTCGAATAAACCTGATTGCCAATTCCTTCTCTTGATTTCTGGATGATGTATATGGAAAGCTTAGGAGTGCGTATCCTTAAACACGTGTTACTGCATGGCTGACGTGCTCAGGGTAACCTGTTGTAAAATTAAAGGGCGTGGAGAATTGTGATACTGTTCCTTACCACATCATCCTTGAGCCCCCGAGTATTCGTACCTCCGAGCGGAGCTTCCAACTCTCTCGAGGATGAAATCCTCTGGTTCTCGAGATACCTTCATACGGTGGGTTATAGCCTTGATGTCACCGAGTGTTCGCAAGTTTGTACTATTGCATAGTGGGGTATTGATCCGACCCTCCGATTTTGAAGGTAAATGTTGTTGAAGGCCCTGACCCGAATGCAAGTTGGCAGCAAATAACTCGAAGAATAGTTCTTGACTGATTGCCTTAGGCAGAGTGCCCGAGGCGATTCAGCCATCTTCCTATTGGCATGATCAGCTTCTCAGGACGACACTGTATAAGGGAGTCTACTGAATACGCGCACTTGATGGGCCTAGACAAAGGCGTGGAGATGAACCTGGACCATTGGATTGGGCTTCGGTAAAATCTACCAACATTAACTTTATTAATTAGATTATTGGATATATTAATTATATTATTAATCATCCATTATTTATTAAATATGTTAATAATGTACTCATTATCCATTAATTAGATTAATGGATATTGAATAAACTTTTCAAATCTTTTCCATAGATACTTGACTTGTGTCCATGGTTTTATTAATTTTACTTATTTTTATTTAATTTTGGAAAACCGATGGGTTTGGTTTTAAGTGCATACACATGGAACATTTTTCAAAGAAGAAAAATGGATTTGCAATCATCAATTTCTCCTCCTTCATCCTTGCTCACGGGTGGGTTTTAGAAACTATAAAAAACCATTGCTTTTAAATTTTTTTTTCTAAGAGAAAAAGAAAGAGAGGAAAAGGGAAATTAGAAATTGAAAATTGGTTTCTTATATTTCAACTTTCCCATTCTTGTTTCAATATGTTTTCTAAGTGTAGAAAATATTAGTTATAGGTTTGTGAAGCTATAACCCTTTCTAGGACTCCATTTGAGCACTTGGAACCATTTCAACACAATTGGTGTGTGCAACTTTTTGAAGACAAGAGGGAGACTTCTTGTTAGATTTAAATCCAAGCCTAAAAGGTTTTTATTATGTTTATATTGATAAAATTTCAGATTACCTTTGATTGCTTAGGAAACTTGTAGAAAAGTATGCATTAGTTAACCAAAGAAGCATCCTTGCATATATGACATGCTAAATTATCTTCATTTATAACATATTATACTTATTTACATAATAGTTAAAAACATTAAAAAAAAATGATTATATCACTTTAATTAAAAGTTTTCAGTCCGTTTACACCATTGAATGCGTATATATCGAGAGAGGTACAAATTTTCATATAAATTAATATAATAAAATTATATATATTATTCTTATACAATAGAGTATTTGTAAAGAATTTTACCTATAACTTTAAAGTATTTAAATTTAAATTTTTTAAAAAGGATCACAATAGTGAAAACCTCAATCACAAATGCTATTTTGATTGAACATGAAGTTCTACATGCAGAATAATAAATTATAATATTTAAAAGAGGAATGCTATATGGTTAAAAAATATAATTGTTTAGTAATTTTTCGGAGTCCAGTCTAAAGGCCTAGGTTCATCATTTGACAGTACCTCTCTCTCTGAGCTCACGATATAGTATGGATCCGAGACCTTCTTTTATGACACTTAAGTAAAGGTCTTCTTTAGGTCATGTCAGCATCCGAGGTCATGTATTATGATGAAACGTCTCAGATTATTCATAAAAGATATATATTTGAGACCCACTACTGTGTCTTTTATCTAAGGCCTTTTATTCTCTTCTAACGGTCAACTATACCTTTCATGAATCTGTGTAAAGATCTTAATATATTGCCGAGACCTATGATTGGTCAATATTGGTCATTTTGACCTCATCATCAACTTAGAATGTTTACTTGTACACATCATCAAGTGCCATCTCTATGACATTCACGCTCGATACTTTACGTAACAAACTTTCAGTGAGAGCTAATGAGAGGAGGATGCATGTCTACGATTATGATTGTAAATGATTAAAAAGTAATAGAATCTGGGAATAAAGGTGATAGACTTCATTTCTTAGTTGGTAACGAATATTCTTACTTTTTCACACCTTTTTTCTGTAACTCTCTCTCTCTCTCTATTCTTTCATTTTTCGTGCTCTCTTAACTCTCTTTTAACACTAAGTAAAATTCTTACTAACTTAAGCATTGGAGAATTTTTGTCAGAAAACTAGCTTCATCCCTTAGAGTTTTCTATGTTTTACAGATAAAAAAGAACAGTGAACAAAGAAGAAGAAGAAGCTAGTGCATGAGGTTGAAGAAGGAGTCAATTTCTTACATCAATATTTGGCACTGTTTGTGAGAAAATCGAATAAAAAGATAGTTAACCATTAACTTTGTCGAAAAATTACAACCACAAAAGCTTGTCACGCTTCAACCTGTGAGTCCCACCCATGACAACCGCTACAGACTCCCAAGGTATATTCAATCACCAAAATACACCCTGTGAGCCTGTAAGGTCTATACAAAACCTGTTTCAAAATCATTTCATACAATACTTTCAATATAATTCTAACCAAACGTCCAAACTACACAATGGGTTTCTCAATCAATCCCAAATACTTTAAAATATAATTATATACAAATAAGTTCATAAAAGGATCTATCTAGACATAAATCTATGAGAGGTCAATCCACCCAAAATCGAATTCAAATATAAAGCTTACAAATCCTTTTATAATCCTTAGAAAAATAAATAAACATTAATACAAACTTGTAAACGAAAATCCAATGGACTACTAACTTATCTAAGTGAGTTGAATTCAAAAGTATGCCTAAAGCACCTTAGTGCTTAGAAGTACCACCACCCACTGGATACGCACGAAACTCTCTAAACCTGAAACTGAAGAATGAGGGGTGTGAGTATACGGCAGTATACTTCGTGAGTGAACCAAAAATAAATTTAAGTAAATAATACTTAATCCATAGATAAGAAAATACATCTCGAACACAGCATACAACAAGTTTAATTCAAAGAAATTCTTTTAATTTAAAAACGTCAAATTATATAACAAAAGTCATTGGACTGGCTATCTTTCTCGGTGATTACCCTGGCCTTAGGCATTTCGAGACCGTTAGTGGATTTTATATAATAAAAGGTTGTCTTAAATGTAAAGAGCAAAACATGCATCGTTTTTAGTAAATAAGCCCACCACTAACATTGCCTTGAGTAATTACGTGGTGACGTCCGTGACTATCCTTGATGAGACTTAAAGGTGGCTAAATTACACCTTTAATAAAATAATATAACACCATATAACAACCCCCACATGTGAAGTCTCCCACACTCATCCTTTATCAGGCCGACCCTAGACTACCATATACTGCACTCACCTAGGGGACCACCTCCAAGTGATATTTCCCAGGCTACCACATACCTTATAACTATAGTAAATATCCCGGTCCATATGGCCGTCATCACCAATATGTATATCACAATATCGGAATAATCATCATCAAGGCATAACATATCATAAATTAGCCATCGGCCATCATTCATGTAAACACATACGTCAAGTCATTTAAATACATCATACAAATCACATCTCAGTATAAAATCATATAAAAACATTCATATGTGCAATTTTGTATAAACAAGAGTAAATAGCAGAATCATTTATAAATCATTTATGCAGCTTTATAAATATAAAAACAAGATCTTTATTAAATTAATAAAAACATAAAAAGTCCACTCATAATTTAGGGAGGGTGTACACTCCCTAATTCCTCTCGTTTCTCGGCACGTCTTGTGGGTTCCTCGCTCACACACCGTCGCCTATTCACATACATTAGAAACATATTAATACATATTGTAAATCTAAAAAAAAAAACTCATATGCGTGAAATGCATACTAACCCCAAGTTTTTCTTAAAATTGGGTAATATGCAAAACCGGTTAAATTCTCGTTTGTCATCTAATTGCCTATACGTTACTACCATGAATCCACATTGTAGCTACACTAGCGTAATTCAACTCGGTTGCATAATTTAGATTTGTGAATCCCACACACTCGTGAGAATAGTAATTCCTATTACTGTTTATAATTTATATTTCTAGTATCTTACGACTCTCCTGACTTCACTACAACCCAAATAACGCATGAAAACTAAAATGTGAACAATAAATTTAGCGAAAATCCTATGAGTGTACAGTAATATCTATTTTACAAAAACATGTCACATTACAAAATGAAATACATAGATGGGTTAGAAACGAAGCTGGTTACCTCGTGATATAGTTGGTTTGTTTGATTTAGCCTCAAACCCAAAAATTCCCAAATTATCTCCCGAAACCTTAGCTCCTCATTCTTATTTTTGCACTCTAAACACCAAATTGATGCTCCCAGGAAGTTAGACGCAAAGAACGTGATCAACAGATGATGAGAAATCGAAATTTTGATAAAATATGGTGAGAGCTTAGAGAGAGAGAGAGAGGGGGGGGGGGGAGAATAGGCATGAGAGGGGAGAAGAAGAGAAAGGAGAAAAAATAGAGAAAATGGGGTTCAGTCCCTTTTTTATAAAAATTATACGTAAAACTACCATTTTGCTCTTAATGAATACAAAGGAGAAGCTTCTAGAAGAGGGCAAAATCATCATCCTTCCGTGTATGGATTAAAAACGTTGCTGGAGATAAATGGGGCTGAGGAGGAGGAAGAAAAACCCTCTTGACTTGTAAAAACAGAAGTACTACCTATAAAAAACTCAATCTCGTACAAGTGAAAAATATTTGCAATAGTAGATGATAAATTTTCTTTATATTTAGTGATTCTTCTTTGAGTTTCGCGAATCAAATAATCGGACTCATTCATCTAAAAATGTGTAAAATCGTTCTATTACGGTTTCATAACCAAAAACCTTCATCCTAGGGTTTAGATATTATGTAATGCAATATAAAAGTGGCATATCATCGTAATATTTTCTAAATTTTTCTACCATGATCGATATGACCATTGAGAAAATGGAATATTCTATGTATTGTTTAAATACATATGCAACGCTACATAATATAAGAATTACGTGATGCATTGTTAGATAATATTGTCCAGATAAAAGTTTTATGGCTTCCTTAAGGGTTGATAAGAATTGCGAGATAATTTCTACAGTTCGAAAATGCTCATCAATTAATTCATAATCGCTCATTTCTGTATTCCAAAATTCCATAATTGAAATTTAGTAAGGTAAAACACTTTTGAGCATTTTATAGGTGGAGTTCCATCTTATGGACATGTCTAGTATCAATTTTTTTGCCTTCAACCTGAAGAACCTGAAGGGATGTTTATCTCATAAACCTTAGGATCTTTTATAAGTTTCCTAAGTATGCATTTATGTAAGTTTTTCAAAATTTGAAAACTTAACCAATTTGAATGATCAAAACTCACCCAAATCTACTTTCATTGAAGCTTGAAGTCCTCCCCCAAGCCTCCAAAAGTATCCACACTCTAGATTGTTGAAGATGAAAGTGATAGAATGGTTGGATACTTTGAAATATTTGCAAAACAATTTTGCAAACACTTGACAATCATATATCCATATATCTTCATATATGTGTATATACACTTGCTATTGGAAGAAACCAAAAAGAAGACCAACTCTTTGCTCTCTTTCATCTCTTCCTTTCTTACTTTGAAGCTTGGAAACCAATTTTCCAATTTGCTTCTTCAATGGTCGAGAGGTATGCCTCTCTTTCTCTTTTGTTTTGTAAAATTGAAAAGGAATCATCCCTATATCTCACTTCCACTATATATATATAATAAATGAGTCAAAACAAAATTTTGAAACCATTAGCATGTTTCCATGTTTACATACACATTCAAGAAGCAAAAGAAGATTAAAACCAATTTTTTTGTTAATGCCACCAAAACAAAACAAACAAAGCAACCAATCAAATAAAAACATGTGGAAACACATGCATACATACAATTAGTGGAAATATAAAACACATTATCCAAAAGCAAATATTATTATTATTATTATTATTATTATTATTATTATTATTATTATTATTATTATTATTATTATAAAATAAAATACAATTTATTATTAATTATCATAATTAATAATTTGGTATTTTCTTGACCATTGAATTAAAAGCAAGGATTAGGATAATGACACTTGACAAACAACCATTGTGCCATGTGTCATCTAAGTATTCATTTACATAAAATAATATTTATTTAATATTTAATAAATAAATAATTTCTTTATTAATAAATAAATACTTAATAAATTAATTAATAAATAATTTTATTTATTAATAGATATATCAAAATATATCATTTTAAGGTGTCAACACTATCATAATATTTTTCGGACCGACGGGTGCTAGCGCATCCTTGTCGAAAAACTTTATCCTTTACAATAAAGAATAAAATTGTTTACCGATCAACATATCGTAGCAATATTATTTTCGTCAATACGAAATATCATTAACTAACTTAATGATATATTTTTCAACTATCAACAACTTCTAGATTATGTGTGTGACCTCCTGGATTCATCATGAACTAGATATAAGTGTATATTAATATATTCGTATCACTTCGATATAACCCTTTATATCTGAAGTCCCCAATGATTATGAGTGACCTCTAGCAAGATACCATAACCCCTAGAACACAGAGAATAACGATTCAGGTAAATTCATATAGTCATACTTACATGTAGTATGGTCCCTCTACTGTCAACTCTCGATCGAGTGCGGGCCATGAAATCATCAAACCCCTAACTCAATCATAGGATTAGAATCTCAATCATAAACGGGATCCACATATTAAAAAACTCCTTTTTGGAACACATGTACTCTGGCCAGAGATTCAATTCTCGTAAATGATAGTTCTGCCTAGGATCTCAAGCTTAGTATTTGAGCCAACGGATTCTATCTTGACCATCACCTGCTATCTATAATAAGAACACATTGCCAGCAAGCTTCTTTCATCAGGCATGGTTAGTCCATTGCAATATACACAAGTGAACGATATGCCTCACTGCAGATTACAACCGTGATGTCTCAGGTCAAAGGACTAATGAAACACTAGTATGATTGTACAATGAATCATTGACTGTGGATAATCACCCATATAATTCTATTACGATCGATCATGTTTAGTATCACGTTCATCAATGTGATGTTCATGTTTATACTCTTGTGACAGGAGACTCGTCACCCAACTATTAATATCTAATACTAATCCTTGGCAGCAACAAAACATACCGGTCATATAATGTCACTATCCCTCGTGACACTACCTCAATCGGGAATAAGTTTTAGAATGTATTTAAATCAAAAATTCTGTACTCATTTCTATAACTCCTTAAAGATAGAATCTCGACACATAATACAATCAGGGACATATATTGCATCAATTAAACAAAAAAAAATAAATCAGCAATTGAACATAATGCAAGATAAAATAATGTCATTTTATTAATCGTAAATAATTTACAATTAATTATAAAAGATATATACATAATAAAATATAACTCTGAACCATATGACATAATTGTTCTAGGGTATATCTCTAACAAACTCCCATTTGCACTAGAGCCAATTGTTGCAGTATCTTATACCCATCTTTTCAAGATGACGATTCAGTTGTTGTTGTGTTACTGGCTTAGTTAGTGGGTCCGCTATATTTTCATTGTAAAATCTTCTGCACGACCAACTATTGGTCAGATATGATCTCTCTAATCAAGTGATATATACGCTGAACATGTTTAGACTTCTGGTGAGACCATAATTCTTTAGTTTACGCTATTATCCTATTCTTATCACAGTACAAAGTTAGTGGATTAATAATGGAGGGAACCACACCGAGTTCACTCATGAACTTGCAAATCCAAGTAGCCTTCTTTACTACTTCAAAAACAGCTATATACTCAACTTCTGTAGCAGTGGTTGTTTACTTAGAACTCTTCCAATTAACAACCCTTCTAATATAGATAAAAATAAATACAGATATAGACTTTCTATTATCCGTATCAGACTGAAAAAATAAAATTAGTATAATCTTCGATTTTCAACTCACCTCCTCTATATATTAAAACCAAATTCTTAGTACTTCTCAAGTACTTAAGGATTCATTTTACCACTGTCCAATACTGTTATCCAGGATTTACTTGATATCTGTTCGTATACTCATAGCATATGATATATCAGGTCTTTTACATCATAAA
>JAVXUL010005834.1:0-12656 GCA_035590515.1 Trichilia minutiflora | reverse complement strand
AGTGTCTGAATTGCTCAACTGGAAGTGGTTTTGTAAAGAGATCTGTGACTTGCTCTTTTGTATTCACATATTCAAGCCTGATTTCTTCTTTTTCAACTAGCTCATGAATGTGATGATACTTGATCTCTATATGTTTAGACCTTCCCTGGAAAATTGGATTCCGAGTTAGAGCAATTGCAGATTTGTTGTCACAATTAATCATACAAGTTGATCTTAGTTATACTCCAAACTCTTCAAGAATTCTATTCAATCATATAGCTTGGGCTGCTGCTGTAGGTGTTGCAATATACTCTGCTTCTGCTGTTGAGAGTGCTGTACACATTTGTTTTTTTTGAACTCCACGCAACTGCACAACCACAAAGACTAAAAGCGTACTCTGTTGTGCTTTTTCTGTCCTCTAAACAACCACCCCAGTCACTATCTGTATAAGCCATCAACACAATCTCATTACATTTTTTATACCATAAGCCAAGATCACTTATTTCTTTTATATACCTCAGAATTCATTTGGTTGCTATCCAATGAGATTTTCCTGGATTGTGCATGAACCTGGATACACAGTTGGGTGCATGTACAATGTCAGGCCTTGTATTTGTCAAAAACATCAAACCTCCAACAAGGCTTCTGTACTGGTGCACGTTTACTCCCTCATCTTCTAAGTCTATCTTCAATTTGTCACCTGTGCACATTGGTGTAGAAACTCCCTTGCTGTCTTCCATTCTAAATTTTTTCAACAAGTCCATCACATAATTTTGCTGATTAACAAATATTCCTCCATCAAGTTGTTCAATTTCGAATCCGAGAAAATATTTCATCATACCCAAATTCGACATCTCAAACTCAGTTATCATATTTGTTTTAAATTTTTCTACCACCTCAATCAAGCTACCGGTATAAATAATATCATTTAAGTAAAGACAAAGATAAATCACTTTTTTCTTTACACATTTTGAGTAAAGTGTAGGTTCTTCCATGCTTCTTTTAAAACCATTTTGAATAAAATATTCATCAATACGTTTATACCAAGCTCTCGGGGCTTGTTTCAAGCCATAAAGTGCTTTGTTAACTTGTAAACCATACCTTTGCCTTTCTCAAAACCAAGTGGTTTTTCAACATAGATTTCCTCTTCAAGTACCCTATTTAAGAATGCTATTTTAACGTCTAGCTGAAATAAATTCCATCCTCTTACTGCAGCTACACTGATGAGTATCCGAATTGTCTCAAATCGAGCTACAGGTGCAAAGGTTTCAAACACATCAATTCCTTATATTTGAGCATACCCTTTTGACACCAACCGTGCTTTATATTTTTGTATGCTGCCATCTGGATTCAACTTTGTTTTAAAAATGCACTTGAGGCCTATTGCCTCCTTTCCTTCTGGAAGTTTTGTTAACTTTCATGTTTCGTTCTTCTCAATGGCTTTAATATCAGCCTCCATTGCTTTCTTTCAAGGCTCCTCCTTGCATGCTTCTTCATAGGTAACTGGTTCTATAATAAATAAGGCTCGAGTTGCTGAATATATATCAGACACATTTCTCATTTTTGCTACTGCAGATTCGGCCTCATCTTGAGCTTCGATCTGATATCCAACTTCGACTTCATCTTTGGTTTCAATTTCAGCTTCATCATCTTCGACTTCTACATACTTTTGAGACTGATCCATTTGTGCACCAATCCCATAATTTTGTTTCATCAAAGACAACATTTCTACTTACCACAATTTTGTGTTTTACAGGATCAAAGAATCTATAGGCTTTTGCGTTAGTAGCATAGCCTATGAAAATGAATTTTAGACTTTTATCATATAATTTTCTCCTAATTTGAGTGGGTACATTCACATAAGCAACAAAGCAAAAAATTTTAAAATGATCAACATGAGGAATTCTTTCATACCAGAGTTTATATGAAGTTTTTTCATTGTTGATTTTTGTTGCAACTCGATTGAAAGTGTATGTTGCTGTCGCTACTGCTTCTGCCCAAAACATCTTGGGTAGTTTTGCTTGGTTGATCATACTTCTAGCTGCTTCAACTAATGTCCTATTTCAACGCTCTACTATGCCATTTTGTTCAGGTGTATACCTGGTATTAAACTGACTTCTAGTGTCGTTCTTGATGCAAAAATTATTGAAGTCAGCTGAAGTAAACTCCCCACCTTGGTCTGACCTGATGGCCTTGAGAGATACACCTTTTTATTTCTCCACTTCTATTTTAAAATTCTTAAACACTTCACATACCTCTCTTTTGTGTTTAAGAAAGAACACCCACTGCATTTTAGTGAAATCGTCAACCACTAACATAACCACTAACATGAAATACTTACTGCCATTCCATGATTCTACATGCATAGGACCACATAAATCAATATGGACAAGAGCCAAAGGCTGTTCTGCCCTAAAGGCTTTATTCTTCTTAAACTTTTTGCTATGTTGTTTGCCCATCATACATGCTTCACACAAAGATTCACTTGTTGTTAATTTTGGCAACCCCTCAACAATTTTATTTTGGCTCATTTGCACCAATTTACCATAATTCAAATGACAAAATCGTTGATGTCAAATTATAGATTAGTCATTAACAGCAACCATATAACTTGAAGCAAGAGGTAGAAGTCTTACTGAAAATAGATTGTTTGTAGTAATTGGTACCTCCATAAATCTTGCTCCGTCTCTGTCTGAGATTCTACAAGAGTTCTGCTAAAACACAATCTCATAACCTGTTTGTATGATCTGTCTAAGACTTAATAAATTCTGTTGCATTCTGGGCACATATAAAACTCCTTCAATAACACACCTTTTCCCCATAACTGCTACCTCTATGTTGCCAAGTCCCTCTGCTCGTAACTTGCTGTCATCTCTTAGTGTTACAGATCGTGTTTGGCTCTCATCTAAGCTGCAGAAAAATTCCCTTCTTTCAGTCATGTGATTGCTACATCCACTGTCGAGAAATCACATATTTTTTCCTTCGTTTGTTGCTCCCATAAAACATGAGAACAATTTTTCATCCTGCCTCTCCGGACTTTCCTTTTGTTGATCAAAGTTTGCCTTCTCTTGTTTCTTTCGATAATTGTTAGCAATAGGACCAAACTTCTTGCATTGATAACATTGTCTTTCTTCTTTATACCAGCAGTCCTCTTCAGCATGGTTGTTCTTCTTACAATACCGACACTCTGGGAATTCTTTCTTTTCTCCTTGTGATGATGGTTGCCCTTGACTTCTTCCTCTTCCGCGATTACCTTTCCCTCTTCCGCGAGCAGCGAACATGCCTCTCTCTTGAACTTTCGATTTGTAGGCTTTTTCTATACTTGTGAGCTGCTCATTTCTTTGTAGTCGAAATTCATGAGACAAAAGTGTACTCATTAAATCATGGATGGAATATATGCGTAAGTCTTTCGATTGCTATACTGCTATAACCACAGGATCATATGTTAGCGACAACCCACGAAGAATTCTCTCCACCACTTGCTGGTCATTTAATTCATCACCATAGGTCTTTAACTGATTGACTATAGTTTGTACTCTACTTGGAAAATCGATCACTCTCTCTGTGGGTTTCATCATTAGATTTTCAAACTCTTTCTGCAGAGCTTAAACCTTTACAGTAATCACTTGAATCGTTCCCTTGAACTCATTTTGTAGAATTTCCCAAGCCTCTTTTGTTGTAGAGGCTCCCATAATGAGGGGAAATATATTCTCTTCCACTCCTTGTTGAATAATAGATAAAGCCTTCTGATCTTTCTTCTGTTTGTTCTTCAGGTCATTTCTTTGTGCTTGTATCATGCGTTCTGTCCCACTAAGAATTGGAACTCCTGTTGTTATATTTTCCCATAAATCATAGGATCCAAGCAGTGTTTGAATTTTCACTGCCCAAAAAGGATAATTATTCCCTTTTAGGATAAGTATAGAAAGAGGTGGATCTCTGTGCATTTTCAGAATGAGAGACTGAAGTTTGAATTCTGTGGGTGATGGCTCTGATACCATTGATAAACTAAATTCGCAGTGATTTTCTTTTATGAAGAATGCCTTTTATTCAAAAATTGACTTGATTAAATATTACACCAGATAACAAGAATGAGTGATACATGAAGAAAGAAAATAGAAAAAACTTGCATGATAGGAGCATTATCTTTAACTCCTATTATTTTGTTAAAAGACTGTAATTAAAACAAACTCTGACTTATTCATATGCTGACTTGGATCAATATGTTCAACATGAATTTGTTATTGTTAGATCTCCAAGATCACTCAATTTCTCTTCACTGATTGAGTCTAGATTGTAAGAGTCTTCACCTTGTTTTCTCCGAGAATTTTGAACATTCTTATCTTTTCATAGACTCGCACAATTGATAGGCATGCTGAGTTGTGATATGTTGCTAACAAAAAGAACAAGGCATATATATATATATATATATATTTTTAATTTAGCTGAAGCTCTTTCTGTTTGTCTATTTTTTTTTTTAGTTTTATTCATCTGGGCATTTTAACGATGAAAATAGTTGAATTTGTTTGTTTTATTTGTTTTTGATTAATAAGGAGTAAACTTTGAAACAATGGTTTATTATCTCTTTCATAAATTTTTATAGGGAAAACTGTTTATAAAACAAGAAATTGAAAATTTTTATTTCTAAGATTAGGGATGCAATTTAGAATTAGTTTCAGAGTAAAAGAAAAATAATGAACGATGGGTTGGTATTAGTTCTGGAGAAATAGAAAAAGAGTTGTTGGTTTTCCAAATTTTGGCGTTCAATAACATGGAAACAGCTTGAATTTTGATTCAGTTTAGTTCTTGCTTTTAAATTATGAATTTTGCATTTTCCAAATGCAGGAGTGAATGCTTTTTTGACCTGTTTGTGAATTTTAAGATAGATTATGAATTTAGGAAAGAAGGTACCAAATGGACCCTTTTATTTTGTGGTCTGGCGTAGCTGGGTTGTTTGACGAAATAGTAGAAGTGCAAAATTTATTGGTTTTGGGGTGTAATCGGCTGATTTAGTGTAAATTGTGTCTACAATGCTTTCATATATGTTTGCTCTGTCGACGGCGTGGGCATACTCTCAAGAATTGTCCTACTAAGAATGATGAGACTGCGAGTACAAAATTATGTTATAATAGTTGTGAAACTGGGCATTCGCTCACTCAATGTCCCCAAACACTTCAAGATGTAGGACATCCTTCATTCTAATTAAGGATATTCTTAGCTGCCTTACGTTTTCAATGATGCCTTTGAATAATCATTTTTGTTCTAAATTTACCTTTGGTTTATACATAAAGCTAACACTAACACTTCAGTTAATTTCTGGTGACTTGGTCTTCATCTTTACAAGATAAGCATTCTTGGCGACCATTAGTACTTATCGTTACTACTAGTCTCTTTATCATCTCAAGTTTCATGGACCTTAAAACTAGGACAAATTCTGGTTTTGGAGTTGGCGATCTTATAGATAAGTTATATGCAATCACCTTTTGTGTTTAGACACAAGAATTAGTTTCATTGAATACTTTCAAGAGCATTGTAAACACATTGTTTTTATTAAATAATAATTTCAAGAGCATTATCATAGGTGATGTCATTCCAAGGATTTATTTCTTTTACATTGTAAAAACACCCTAGAAGTTGAGCATGATAAGCTCGCTCGTCTGCTGACAAATGATAGTGTTGCTTTCTTTAGTTTCTAGTAGATGCAGATTTAATTTTGGGTGTAAGTCACCAGGTTTTGAAACACAGTACATCACATGTCAATCTAAACTTGATTGTGCATTATCTTGGTCTCATAAAAGAGAAAAATTTTGAGGCCAGAGCTTAGGGGAAATCTTGTCGTTGAATTTGGTAATGGGAGAGTTCATATCCCCCTGTTTCTCTCTCTATTTCATATTCAGGGGTGGCCTCCAATTTCCACCAAATATTATTTAAAATATCTGAGTGGTCATTTATATGTATATCCCTTTAGAAACCCTTGAGTTCATATTGAGTTCATAGTAAAGCTCATTCAAATTTGGGTTCACCATTTGTTGCTATGAAACATGATTACTGTCTTTGTCCATGTGGGAGGAACCAAATTTCCCAGTTGCTTTATTTGTAATGAACAAGGACACTTAAGCAAGAACTGTCCTAAACACTCACATGGGATCTACCCAAAGGTAAGTTAAACTTGTCCTGTCCTTTTTTATTTTTTAATAATCTTAGAACAGAGAAGGGATCGTAGACTTGAGCAAGGTAAAATTTTCTTGCTGCCAACTGCCAGTATATGGGGAAATAGTTTTGTGGATGGTCTTGTGTGGTGATACCTATGTGGACCACAGATGGGCTGCAGCCTCTTGTCTTAGATTACAGACCATCATTTTTTTGTTGGAATAGCTGCGGGCATCCTAGCATTCTCCTTTGTTAAATCTTGAAATATTTAGTTTGTGCCTTTTTCTTAGGGTGGCTGTTGTAACACATTTGGCAAGAGATTGTCCTAATAAAAGCAGCCAACCTACTGGTAAAGAAGGTAATGCATTCAACTAATGTTACATGTGTTTACAATATGCAATCTGAGAACAAATGATCATAGCCCTGAATATAATTTATAAAGAGTTGTCGAGAGAACTCCTTGCCTGTTATAACCTCGTGTTATTTTGAAGTGGAAGTTGCATCTCTGCCAGTGTTATTAATTCCTTCCTTGCATTTTATGTCTACTGCTGTCATTTTCTGAGAGCACATGTTTCACTTTTCATAAATAGAATTTGTTTTTCACTTGGTTTTATCCCTTGTTTTCAGACATGGAAAATGAAGAAAGGCCAATAGGAAAGGTAACCAAATTTGTTAGTGGTGATGATCTTGAAGATGACTTCGCAATGGAAAACACGCATGGTAGTAATAAAGACAAGTCTTCTGCGGCAAAAGTTGGGTCTATATGTGATCCAAAGGATAGTAATACCAAACAAAAGAAGAAACAAGGGATTAAAGTGGTGAATTTTGTTGCATGAAATTTTTGTCGTGAAGGAATTCATCAACCTCGTTTTAATCTGCTGTAAGAGATGATGGATGTATTAGCGTACATTGGACACTTAAGGAATCTTTTCTACCTCAAAACCTTAATTGCCAATGCTTTACAATCACTCTTTAAATCTTTGAATTTTACCTTGAAGCCTGTATGGTTTTTGTTTACATCATTTTAACTTTAAATGCAAATCTCATTCAGGAATGCAATTTATAGGTCTGAAGTCTGAACTTCCAACTTAATCAATATTTGATGATTTCATACTTCAACATATGCCTACAAGGTTGGGATTTATAATCTGTATTTCATTTAGTATGGTACAAATGACGTGATATTATTAGAAAGCCACGTGTATCAAGAAGTATGATGGTAAATATATAATAATGCTATGACGTTATTCGGTTACTTTAGTTGAAATACAAATTTTATGAGTTGAATAATTGTTATTTCAAAGTTCGTTGCTTTTTGGATTAGAAGAATTTATAAACATGAATGTTATATATTGCCTTGGGCTTGAACATTATTTCCCATATTAGACAATGGAGGCACTGCTTTTTTAGGTGATCGAAGTATAGTTGGCCAAGCAATCCGAGCTTGGCAACATAAATGATTGTTGTTATTACCTGCAAACTACATGTATTAATCCTTTATAAGTACGTTGCTGAATAACATTTACTTGAATCTGTTGTTTCAGGCATTATCAACCTCGGAAGCTCAGAGAATTTTGAGCCTTTATTTTTTCCCTAAAATTTCTGTAATTCACCGCATTATTCTCAACATTCTCCAACTCCCTCAAATTATGGATCTTTATCTTTCTCCGTTTCCCATTTCAATTTTCATATAATCTTTAATTTTCTTCTTCTTCTTCTTCCTTATTTCTCACAAGGTTCTTGTCTCGTATCCGAAACGACAACATGGTACACTCTTTCTCTTTCTTACATTCTTTTTTGTATTGGAACATAGAATTAACGAGAATAATTTAATAAGACAGGCAGACTTTACAATTTTGATGATACTAGTCATTGATATTCTGTCCTTCTGTTATTTCATTATGTAATAAATTACATGCTGCAAAATCCAATTATTTCATTTTTCAAAACTTTTCAAAAGATTAAAAAATTCAAGTCTAATGATGGAATAGAGAATGAAAAAGAGATTATAGTTAATCTAAAAAGTTAGTATTCTTTTAACTATCTTCTATATAATTCTTTGTTTACAAAGATATGTGTCTGAATTATAAATTTATGGTTTAAACGGTAGAATTCATACAGTACTTCATTTTCTATTTGATTCTAAGGCGAATGCGGCATCCGGAATGGCTGTACATGATGAATGCAAGCTCAAATTCTTCGAACTAAAAAATAAGAGGAACCACCGATTCATCATTTTCAAGATTGATAATCAGCGGGTTGTAGTAGAAAAAGTTGGTGGCCCTGGAGAAACTTTCGATAATTTCACCGCATCTCTACCAGCTGATGATTGCCGTTATGCTGTCTACGATTTCGATTTCACCACGGATGAAAACTGCCAGAAAAGCAAAATCTTCTTCATTGCATGGTAACGAAACTTGTATCTACCCAGTTGAATTTCGTTGGTATTTGGTTATATATACGTGTGTGTATATATATAGAGAGAGAGACAACTTTATCTTCATTTTGTAAATGACGGTTAAACTATAATTTTTGGTACAGAACCTCAGTCGCGAACAAACTTTTACTCTCAGAGATTGTTTGTGTTATGTTTGTAGGTCGCCTGATACATCAAGGGTGAGAATGAAGATGGTATATGCCAGTTCCAAGGACAGATTCAAAAGGGAATTGGATGGCATTCAAGTTGAGTTGCAAGCAACAGATCCTAGTGAGATGAGCCTTGACATTATAAGAGGAAGAGCATTTTAGAACTGCAATTTCTCTTCTTCAACCCATTAAACACATTTTTGCGAAAATTGTTTCTTATTTTACTCTCATTGTATTTCTCCTGTTTTATCCTTTTCATACTATGTAGCTAATTGTATTATTATGTATACACTTGTCATCTGAAATACAATTCCAATCTCTTGTACTGATTCATATTTGGTTCTGTTTATATCCTTTTCTCTTTATGTAAATAGGAATAAAATAATCGAATACCCCCAACCGCAAGTCTTACCTGTTTTTACCAAGGTAACATGCAACAACAAAGATCTCGCGGTATCAAAATCCTCTCTATTTTCTTGGATATCTTCATTTGGCAACTTGTTTTCCAACTAATCAGATATTTGACAGTTACAACATCAGTTGTTTGTAATTTTTGTACTTTGGCTTAACTCTGAAAGGACAACAACTGAAAATATTTAGTAACAACCTTTTTGCATAACTGCTAATATTTGGCAACCAGTTTAATATTGAATAAACGTAGATCGAGTCTTCCTGACATCAAGAAATTGAAATAAACATTGCTTCCAAGTGTTAACTTGAGAGAAAGAGCACGACGAACTCCAAAAAGTCCATGGTAAAACAAACATTCAGGCTAAAATAAAACCAAAAATTGTAGGGGACACAGAGACATATGTTGAAAGTGTTTAAGTGATCCTAGTCTTAAGGAGAGAACGTGACGAGTGACTTTATTTTCTGCAGATTTTTCTCCCTTATTTTTAGCTATTGAACGTTGGAGTTCTTTTATATAAATGTTATCTAAATACAATAAAGAGTATCCACTTTTCCACTCAAGTCTATCATATTCAAAATTGAATTCGTGTAAGAGTGGTATCAGAGCCCTAACAGGTTAATACCTCTTATTCAACCATTGTTTTAGCCTCTCAAATCCTTAAAAAAAAAAGAGAGTTTCAGACATGACGAGATAATTCCATTACCATACCTATCCTAAAAGGAGAAAATTATCCGTTTTGGTCAGTCAAGATGAAGACAATCTTAATCTGTCACGATCTTTGGGAAACAACGCAAGTAGAGTTTGTTGTGCCTGATGATCTAGAGAGATTGATGCAAGGACGGAGGAATGATTTGAAAGACAAACAAAAAAGGAATGCCAAGGCATTGTCTTACCTACAGCAAAGTGTAGACGATTGTTTGTTTCCATTAATCATGGGAGCACAAACGGCTTATGAAGTATGGGAAGTCATGGAGAAAGAATTTCAAGGATCTCAACAGTTTGTAACAGTGCGAGCACAAGCATTGCGGAGGGATTTTGAGACCTTGATAATGAAAAGTTCAGAAAAGGTGGTTGATTTCATTAGCTGGGCATCAACCATTGTGAATCAATTAAAATCTCTTGGCCAAAAGATGGATGAACAGCTGGTGGTGGAAAAAATACTCAGAGGATTACCACCAAAGTTTGATACTATGACAGCTATTGAGGAGTCGAAAGATTTGACAAATTATTCTGTTCATAATCTTATGGGATCATTTATGTCCCATGAACATAGATTACAGTGGGCTGACCACTTGAATAAGATGGAACAAGCCTTCCAATCCAAGATGCCCATAAAAGGGCGTGGCAGAGGATCTCCAAACAACCGTGGAAGAGGAGGTCGAGGCAGAGGTATCAATCAGAATGCTGCATCATCAACAGAAAAAAATAACTTTCCACCATGTCATCACTGCAAAAGAACCAAGCATGCAGAAAATGATTGCTGGTACAAAAAGGCTGTACAGTGCTATAACTGTAAGAAATTCGGCCACATTACAAGAAATTGTAAAAACAAGAACAAGGAAGCAAACTTTCATGAAGAGAATAATGATGAAGAGAAGCTATTTTCATGCTTTGTAGGGATGGTAGAAGAAAAAGATGAAGTCTGGTATTTGGATAGTGGATGTAGTAACCACATGACAGGTAATCAAACCTTGTTTCAGAATTTAGAAGAGAAGCATACCACGGTTACACTAGGAGATAACAGTATACTGAAGGCAGAAGGGATAGTAGCAATTATGTTGAATATCAAAAGGAAGAAAAGAAGGAGTTTTATTTGTGCCAAAAATGAAGTAGAATTTGTTGAGTGTAGGACAAATCATGCAAGCCGAATATAAGCTGGTCTTCGAGCAAGGAAAGTGCATTATTTATGGGAAAAATGGAGATGCAGTGATCAATATAAATATGATTAGTAACAAAATATTCTCAGTAAGTTTTCCTTACCTTTAATACATATTTCAAATCAACAATATGTGAGACTATCAGATTATGGCATAAACATTTTTCACACCCGAATATTATTGAATTGCATCACATGAGCAAAACAAGAGCTGTAGAAGGTTTGCCTACGATTTTGCCTAGTGATAATCTTTGTGAAGCATGTATTATAGGTAAACATCATAGAAATAAGTTTGATACTGGAAAATCTATGAGTGCATCTAAACCATTAGCATTGATTCATATGGATTTATACGGTCCCATGAGTGTAGAGTTCTTGAATGGTAGCAAATATTTTTTGTTATTGGTTGATGATTATTCAAGAATGCAGTTGGTGTATTTTCTTAAACAAAAAAATGAGGTGTTTGAAGTGTTTAAACGATTTAAAGCTGAGCAAGAAAAATAGAGGGGGTGAGCATATTCTTGCCGTAAGGTCTGATCAAGGAGTAGAATTCAACTCAAACGAGTTTAACAAATTGCTGGAAGAGCAAGGAATCAAAAGGCAGTTCACAGCGCAGCAAAATGGTATTGTGGAGAGACGGAACAGGACAATTATAGAAGCAGCAAGAAGCATGTTATACCAAGCCAAATTACCAAAGAATTTTTGGGCAGAAGCAGTGGCGATCTCAACTTATATGCTTAACAGAGTTACTTCAGCAGCCAATAAAGAAAAAACACCATTTGAGCACTGGTATGAAAAATATCCTAAAATTGATCATCTTAAAATTTTTGAAACTATTGCTTATGTCCATGTGCTTAGTGAATTGAGAAAGAAATTAGATGATAAAAGTGTTAAATGTATCTTTATTGGTTATGCTAGTAATGCAAAAGCATATAGATTTCTTGATCCTGTAAAAAATGAAATCATAATCAGTAAAGATGCAATTTTTGATGAGTCTCAAGTTTGGGAATGAAGTATGAAAACAGAGGAAGCAAAGCATGAAAGCAAGTTTGAAGATGAAGAAATTGAAGAAGGAGCTGATCATGAAGAAAATGTAGATGAATCCATGAACAGCGTGGAACCCATGGCAGCTCCAACAGATGAATCTGTGACTAGTACAGAATCTACGGTAGCACCAACAGGTGAATCGATGATGACTGCGGCGAGACCAAAAATGAGAAGTTTGGGTGAAATATATTCAGAAACTCAAGCATTGTGTGCAAAAGAACCAGCCACTGTTGAAGAAGCAAAAAGGGAGCAGAAATGGCGAGATACAATGTAAGAGGAGATTGATTCAATCAAAAGAAACAATACTTGGCAACTAGTAAAACTTCCCCAAGGCAAAGAAGCTATTGGTCTTAAATGGATTTTTAAGATTAAAATAAATGCAGATGGAAGCATATAGAAGCATAAGGCACGATTGGTGATCTCAATTAGATTATGTACCCAAGTATAGGTAGTCTTATTATAGTATAGTCCGTTGAGTCCAAGTGTCGTATCCACAGGGAGTGTTTTTTCCAAGAGTCCAATTGGGTTATGGCCAAGCCAAGATCCAATAGAAAAGGTAGAACAAGTGATGGATTGATTTTAAAGAAAGAAATTACCAAGTAAAGATTA
>JAVXUL010005823.1:0-12657 GCA_035590515.1 Trichilia minutiflora | reverse complement strand
TATTTTATTTAAATTATTAATTTATTATCCTAAATAGATAAGATTATTTTTAATATTTATATAATTTAGTTAGTAACGTACCATATAAATAGTATAAAAATCAGTTATTTTTATTTAAAATAATCAAAATTATGTTAAATGAAAACAAAGATATATATTTTTTTCATATATATATTCTCTAAATTTATCATTCCACAAAATATTCTTACAATTTAATCAAATTTAAAAAAAAATTATAATAATAATAATTAAAATTTTAAAATAAATTATTAATAAAAATCAGATACCTAATAAAAATCATTACCCTGTTTAAAACCGGATCTCAATTTTTAAACTTAATCTTAATCCTAATTAAATAAAAACCATATTTTTCGAGTACCTAATTTTGAATTTGGACCGATATCCTAAAATCTAAATTTTTTGAATAATCCTAAAATGTATAATCAAATCTAATCAAATTAAATAAATTTTAAATTTTATAATAATAATTTAAAAAATAAATACTCAAACTTAATTAAATCGAATTCCAATAAATCCAATATCTCCATAAATCAAATTGAATATAAAAATATAAATGTAATCTCAGATTGAATATTTTAATCTCAACTCAATTACACACGGAAGATTGGTAAGATTGTTGAACATTCACATTTTAAGGCCAGAACATCAGTTGAATTTTCAGATACATATCGTCGTATTGCATAATCTCCTTGTTGATAATAATAACTGATACTTCTTGGTAGCCAATCATGGATTGTTTTCTACTTGGGGGTTTAGAAAATTACAGGCAATGAAACGGAAAGTTACAAAATTACCTTCTAGTTCTTGCCGATGAGGATTAATATCGAGGTAAACCAGTTGCTCAGCTCAAAATAGCGTATATATAGAAATTCTAAATCTTTATGACAAACGTTTATTCCTTTATTGACAACAGTAAATTGACAAGTATACATCCGGACAAAATTTGATTCCTTGACACCAGTAGTAGCTAGCAGCATTCTTTTCTACAAGAATACGAAAGGTATTAAGATTATTTTTGCAACGAAGGGGAAATTTTGGTAATCAACTCTATGTACCAAAAACTTTTGAAGTTTCCTGAATATAATGCCAGCTGTACGGTATGTAAATTCCTTGATTTGCCCTGAGTAGTGAGTACAGCCTGAAAGATGGAAAAAGTAGAAAAAACTTTGCTCTGTACAAATTTTGAGTATTGCCATCATCCTGTTGCATTTGGAGCCAGAAAGTATCTAAATGATCCAATCTTCGGACAAAATCCAGAAGGCCTGTTGCATTTGGAGCCAGAAAATATCTAAATGATCCAATCTTCGGCCGAAATCCAGAAAAGCTTGCGCAAGAGTTGCAGATTTGGCAATTAGCGTTAAATGATCACATGCTATTACAATGAATATTATGACTGCTTGCTGATTACGGTGAATAGGTACGCTGATATGAAGATATGAAAGCCACTTGCCAAAGCACTAGACCAGAAGAGGAGCTATTGTTCAAGAGTACGCTTACCTGAAACATAACATTTCAGATTATCTGTTGAAAATTCATCCCAAGACGGTAAACCACAAAAAATAAGAAACTAAAGATAATGATGTCTACAGCTTTTATATCGGAAAGAGTTATTCCAGATATGCTTTTGAACTATCATCACAGATTTAACTTGTATCCGACAGAGTAGTCTAAGAACCAAGCTTAAAAATTACAATTTTTATTTTTTAAGATATTTGGAAAAGCCAGATGAGTAACAACCAAGGCTTGGATTTATTATTTAGCAAACAGTGAAAAGGAAATAATAAATATATAATCAGGTAAAATGTATAAGATCTTGAACAAATTATGTTTTGACAAGAAATAGATCAAAATCAGTGTATACCTCTGCAGCTGCTCCTAATTGCCGAATCCCCTTCAGAATGAACCTGCTCCAAGTATGGAGCTATTAAGGAATCCAATTTTACCAACCACAATGCTAGCGCAGATGATGTTCGTGGCATAGTTGGAAAGCATGCAACTATTTCTTCCATGACAGTATTAGCAATTTGGGCATTCCATTGATACAACCAATCCTCATTGATTGCACTAACAAAATCAGCAACAACCTGCCAATTGATTCACAATCTAGATTATCAGAAAATTCTATATGAGGCATCAGAGAAACAAGTTTCAGCTGAAAAAGGTTGATTACTATATGATGTGTCTTCATATATACATATAGGAATCGAGCTCCTTTAACCTAAAACTAGACACAAATTTTCAACCATTGAATTTATGCAATCCAGTGGTTGAGATCTAAAGTCATAAAGTTGCATTTGATGCTGACAACTCAGTATTCATATCTACCATCGGATTGCGTAAAGCAATGGTTGAAAATTTATGTCTAGATTTAGGTATAAAAATTTAAGTCAAGGAAGCCCCACCAATTCGTGTGTGTTCGTGTATATATATAATGAGATGACAAAATAAAACCTGCAGAAGCTCAGCCAAAGATGAGGTGCGTCTCAACCGTTTGACCCACAACCTATGAGCAGACTTTGTCCAAGCACCCACCAAGGCATCTTCAGGCATAATCGACTGCACATCAATTAGAAAAAAAATTTTAAAAAAAAAGGACACAGTAGAAGCTGATAGGTTGTGAGAATTTATGAAAGTTGGTCCTACAAGTTAATTAGTACTAACATCCACAAGCGGATAAGAATCACGGAGCTTTGACAGGATTTTACTATTTCAGGGAGCATATACCACAATGTGGAAAAGGGATATGCATTGGTTCAGAAATATAAAAAGTAGCGTCACCATCAATGTTTCACTTCTACATATACATAGCAATACACAGTGCAAAGCAAATAACAAAATGATAACACACCTCAACTGCATGCACTGCAGCTTTCAGCGACTGCAACTGTGATGAAAGGATTTTATGCTTTGAACCCATGAGGTCTCTTTTCCCCCTGCATGTGGCTGCATGAATGGCATATCTTTCTTCTAGATTGAAATCCAGCTCAAATGTGGTATGGCATCTTTTACAGTGCTTTTCATCTCTCCAATATAAATCATGACAACTTTCACATCTAGTAAGAGCATCAAGGTAAGATCTTCTACCGTGCTTTACAGCATTAAGATTCAGGTAAAAATGATTCCATATCCACACATCAAATTCTTGGAGACAATTCCACTTCCGGTTTTGCTCTTCTTCCTTTCCCACTTCAAGAACTATAGCACCACATGAAGCCAAAGAATCATTTGAGGCCTCCATAAGTGCTAAATTGTTGTCAACATCAGACACTGGAGAAGAACTGTCTTCTCTAACCATATTCAGCAAAGATTGTTCTGATTGTGTCAAATGCCTAATTACAGCATTGTTTACCAGTCTACTTGACATTGCCTGGCACAGGAAAGCTTCTCGCTTCTCCAAAGATTCAATAAGAAGAGCCTCCCGTCTGCCCCTGTCATCCAAAACTGACAACAAGGACCGCAAAGCCTGCATTGCACAAAGCAAAAACAAGTAAATGATAGGAATTATCAGATGGTTAGAATGTAAGAAAAGAACCACATAAGACCATTGCTTCTAGTCATTCATGCTTAACCTAGGGAAATAATTATTAAATAAAAAGTCAGCAACATCCAAATTTTAGAATGAAGTTCAAGAAAATTACCTCTTCTGTATCAATCACTTCCCAGTGACCATCTTCAGAAGATTCAAAATAAACCCTCTTATGACCAGGATCATATGTATTACAAGGGCCCAAGAAAAGCCAATACCTATTGTATCTACGATCAGACCCCAAATATACAGATTGCATCGGATGTAAATCAGTGGAAACTTCTGTAGCTTTCACATGTTTGTCACTACCCGAGGCCTTCTCCTTTCCACAAGACTTCAATATTAATGAAGAAGAATCAACCGGATGAAACTCTAGTGATGCCTGTGCTTCCTTTACACTGTGCACCCATGATGGCCTGGGCAGACTATGTTGGTTTGGCAGTGCTCTCTTTATTTTTGCTCCAGAACCATGATGACGGGCACTAGGAACACTTTCAACAATGGCTTTTATCGGATCCTGACACAAATTAGCAGATTAGGTATCAGGCAACCAATCTTGAATCAAAGCAAATGAAATTCAAAATTAGCGCTTCATTTAACAAAATTTTTGTGCATGACAAACATCTTAGAAGTTATAGCTACCACAGATTACCACAGCAACAGTAAATATTTGGGCAACAAACAATACTAAGAAAAATGTCAAGGCAACAAGATGCAATATTTCTAATGTCACAACGGCAGAAGAAAGCCTACTACACAAAGCACAAAATGATTACCTCCATTCTGATACTGGATCCAGCACTAACAAGATCAATTAAAGCCACCAAAGCATTCAACTTCTCATCAATAGTTAAATCTGAATATTCGCCTTCAACAAGTCCCAATAACCACATTTCTCCTCGATGGCTCTCATCAATTTCATTGTATATTGACAACATGTTACTTTTACTTTTATGACAATTCAAATGCTTGAGTCTTCTTTGACTACGATTTTCTGTATCACATTCAGAATCATCACCACTGCTGCATGTGTCACAATCGTTGGAGTTATCATCAACACAGCCAGAATCCTCTGTACCAGATTCAAAACCATTGGCTTCCTTTAAAGAGTTAATACGTAGACGATATGCAGATGGTGATATCTTTTCAAATAAAGTAAAATCACTTGAAAGAGTTGACGATATCAAAAGTTCAACCTCCTCAGTCGTGCTTGCAAGATTCAATTCGACAATCTTTACAGCAAAAACAAACATTTATTGTCAAAATACTTGGGACTCATTACCTGTTCTGTACGTCACAATAAGCAGAATAATGATGAAAAATCTTATAAAATATAAGAAAATTCATTTTTTTAAATCTCACCGGAGAAGATCTTGCCAATTGAAAAACTTTCAGTCCATTATTTCCTTGCTCCAATAGAATTCTAAACAGTTCGCCCTTCAAAGTACCAGCACGTAGGCCGTACCTTATCATGAGGTTCATTTCCTTGACAAAACAAAAATGAAGATTAAGTTTCAACATCCAAAGGTTAATATCTTCTGATAACCATAGAGATATCTTAAAGGCTAAAAATGAGAAAACCAGATGAAATAGACAAAGGAAAAAATAGTAACCAAGAACCCTTCATTCAAGCTTATATGTAAGTTGAAGCAGCTCAAACACAACATAAAAATAATCAAAATCAGCCAACACACAAGTAAGCAAACAGAAGACCCAAGTCACTTCATTTGATGAAACAGAGCCCACAATGTTGTTATACCAAAATCTCCTCACTGATTAAATGATACACTTCCTAACCATTCTCATGGTGCAAGTTATTGTGGCCAATTTAATTGAATATGTAGACTTGAAAGTAACTAAAGTCAGATTCTTTAGGTCTCCTTTGTCTGAAGGTGAGGATTATGGATCATAGAGATGTATTTCTAATCTCTGAGTCAACTTGTACAGAGAGCCAAACTAGTCATGGTTCGCAAGAGGTTAATTCATACGAGGTGCAACATCCCAATTACAAAAGCAAAATATGGCATCAGGTACTAATTAATCGAATACCTTGCTAAGGGACTCTTTTCTTGATGAACCATACTTTGAACCAAAACCAGTAGCAACCAATACTTGATGCAGTATTTCAGTCCATGTCAGAGGGTTCAGAGATTTGTTCCAAAACTTGACAAAAAATTCTTGATTTTCAACCTGGCAAATCAACAGAATTAGTAACACAAATCTGCATTAAGGAAACAGAGATTACAGGATTATCAAACCAAGCACAAGACTGAAGAGGGAGCGAGGAAGGGGAAAGTGTGTGTTGCTGTGAGGGCAGTTGGCATAACAAAATTGCATTCAAAAAATGACCTTACATAACCAGAAAACTTTTTTCCTTAAAACTAATATAAGAATTCATAAAACTACTGCTCTATGAAAATTTGCAGGCAGCAAATCAGACCAATTCCCTACATAGAGTTATGTAGTACTATGAAATGGAAAGCCTATGACAAAAATAAAGAGTAGTCTATCAGTTCCATCATCAAGTCTCAGCATACTTTGCTCAGTTCATCATATTCATATGTTGATATTCACATGCAGAGGTTTTGAAGTTCAAGGAAAATCTCCAGACCAGGAAGAACAATCTAAGCAGAAAGCATAGTAATCAACCAAAAACTATTGCTGATAGTTATCCCCTAAATTCATTACATACTCACCGAGTGAAGCAATGCAAGAAACTTGCATGACACACTAAAATGAGGAAAACACTGCCGACTAAGCTCCATCTCAACATCGGATAAAAGAAGTTTGAGGAGGGCCACATGAATTTTTCCCAATAACAAGGAATCCTGAGGCACAAATATTAGAACAAAAAAATAAATAAATACTGAGGAATAGACATCAATCAAAATAGACAGACAACTAAAATCCAAGGAAATGAAACAAAATGGCAATGTTTTAATGTTAGCTTAAAGATGAATAATAACCTTATCATGAAATGCTTGAGCAAACTCATCTAGTGTGAAAGAGCATATGTCAACAGTAGCAGCATAAGTACAAAGGAAATGAAAGACCTGTCAAGACACAGCAGCTTGTGATTTACTGAGAAAAATCGTTGCAAAAGTGTAAAAGAGAATAGAAGTCTTTAACTACATGCAACCATAAAAACCTAAAAGTAACATGAGATTTTTTTATGCTATAAATTCTTTCAACAGCCAGCACTCAAACAAAACTGTATAATATGTAAGATTTTCCATTATAAGTAGGTGGTTTAGCAAGTTGACAAAAATAGCATCAGCCTTATCCAACAAATTGAACATATTGAACTTATCTTACATACTACACAAAAACAAAGAAGAATGCACCTGGAAAAAAAAAGACCAATAATTAACAATTTTTCTTCTTTGTACACCTTAAACAGTTTCTTGACAGTCTCAGGAGAAGAATCCCAAGGTTTAGTGCCAAAAGGTTGCTTCATCTTAATAGAATTTGGAGGAAACTTGGCCAGCAAATCTGGAAAAGTCACAAAAATTCCGTGATAATGAAACTCTAGAACATTTTATGCATAAACACAAAATAGACATGTTACACTGTTAAATAAGAAATCTTGCTCAAGTAATCTTACCTCTGCAGAGGGAACAACCATGCAGTCCTTTGCTAGAAATATGATTACAACATGTTAGTGGATTTGGCCCTGCTTCTAGCTCTCTTAGCTCCAGCTCTTCATCATCCACTAGCATTGCAATTCGATCAAGGCATTCCTGAGATATCTCTCCTTCGAGAGCCAGTTCACATTTCTCTCTGTGTGGCTGCCTCAAACTCTCCACTTTGTCCCATTTCACCTGGCATGTAACAAGTGGGTCATTGTTGCAACAGCATTTATTCCAAAACATTTGTGTAATATTAATATCATACTCACCTGTCTCCCCTTGACAAGACGCTTTCTCTTATCCTTAAGTTTATTAGCTAACCTTCTCTGTTTCTGGAAACAAGTCTTACTATCAGCAAAGTTACTAATATATAACATCACCAACTAAATAAATAAATGATCTAAAACTATTTGCTCAAATATTCTGTTCCAAGACCAAGCAAATCCACAAAAAAAGAAAAATATTAATTGAAGGTAAGAATACTAACCAACAGAGATACAAGTTGTCTGGCTCTTTTTTTTCGAAGTGGTGGCTTTCGTGATACGGAGGTTGGTATATGAGGTACATCAGCGTCTTGTCTATGAGAACTATCAATGCCAGTAGGAAAACTACCACCATTTGGATTCATTACCTGCCATGCTGTCATCAAACCTTTCCCCATACCATGCTTCCTCACAGGATCCCTGCTTGTAAAACAATCCTGACAATCTAGCTCATCATGCTCAGGAACCTTGAAATTCAAATGACAAATAAAAATGTGTTAAAAATCCCCAGAAACAAAATGGTAGAAGGAGCAAAGAGTTGCCAAATTGAAAAGATTCTTGCAGAAATAATGAGTTTGTCAATATGAAACATATTTCCAGTACCTTTCTCCTTTTTGTTGATCTTTGATTCTCTCGAAAAGCAGAATGAGACTTTCCAGAACCTAAACATGCAAAAGCATTTGTAAATTTTACTTGTTAAATATGAGCCAAGTCAAACTGCAGCTAATAATTCGTCAAACAATAAAAATATATATCTACAACCAAACAAAATCTGAGCTATTCTATATCTGATCAAATGTCCATCAAATTTGAGTTCTATTTTTGGAACTGACAATGAAAGGAAAAAAAAGAAAACAATGTTGAACGATCCGTCAGAAGAAGCCGTAAGATAGTTGAAATAGCCAAGCCTATATTAACATCTATTTTATTGTAGTAATAATATCATACATAATAACTTGGCCACCATGTCCCTGTAAAAACTTTCACTATGGCAATCAACAAGCAGAACTGACAGACACCAAATATCCATGTGAAATGGCCCTACCATTTTGCCCTGAAACAATATGTTAAAACTTAATTCTCAAGCTTGACAATAAAATAATGCATCTCATGGACAGCAATCCCCCTGAATACGTTGCGGTAACTTTCTGTATGTATAATCACATATATACCATTCTAGAAAAGCAAATAACAGAGCATCTAGCGTTATACCTTTACAATGGCAAAGTGCTTGAGAAGGAAGAGAATCAAATTCCACACCAAGTGTAGGACCATCCTTGCGGAATACTTTCTTCAGAATGTAATCTGGAGCTACCAAATCCTGAAGACGCTTCTTCTTACCAATCTCATTCCCAACCATAGCATTCGAAGAGGATATGTGTTTATATTTCAAAGAAGATAAAGTGGTATTTTTATCTCTATTATGAATTGAGGAGTCCCGTCCTTCAACTATCCTTGTTGCAGCGACAACTCCCAACCCATTTCTTCCATGGGAACCAGTAAGTTTCTTGGAAGGGGACAGTAAAACAATTCCATTATCGCTTTTCTCCCTCCTTCTCTTCTCAATAAACCATGTCCGGACCTGCTTGAATGTCAAATCCAAAACTGCGGCAAGATCCTCCATCTCCCTTTTCGTAGGATACTTCTCTTCTGGCATAACAGCATTAAGTTAAAATAAATAAGTAATCTATGAAGTGATCATATTAATACAGCAAAATACTTTTATATCAAGAACTATAGCAAGAATTCAAAAATATGTTCAAAAACTATTTTACCAGTAACAGGATGAACAGTAAAACAATAGAAAGGCTAACACATCACTCTTTATCTAATTACTGATGGTGAATTCTCAAAATTTTCAATATTAAAATATCAAAAAAAAAAATCAGACCTGATAAAAAAATGTAATATCCATGTACCTGAGTAGAATTTCTGCAGGCCTTTAACCTGTAGCGGGGTCTTCCTCTTCGCTTCCATTTACTCTCCACTATTTTGCCAAATTAATCAACTAAATCAAATCTAAGCCATCTAGTTCCCTACAATCCGCAGCAAAATGAGATAAAACACAAAGAATTAACTATTTCATTATGTAAAACAGCAAAACACCAAAGAATTACAAAGAACACAGCAATTCTCACTTACAACCTTCATTTTCGCAATTAAAAAAAACAGAGAAAGCCAGAAAGCAAGAAGATGGAAACAATGTATACACACATAACAAATCCATCGTTAACTCTAAGGACTATCATTTGCACACGTGAAAATAAAAGCCATATAGCGATTAAAACCAGAAAACGGAAACAGCCCCCAAAACATATGTAAGTGTCTAATAGAGTAGCAGATTACTCTGAAATTCAGCGCGAAAAACAAAAGTGAAAATCTGTATGAGTGAAATGAGAAGCTGAGACCTGTTAGAGCTGAAAGAGAAAGCAGTGTTCAGTCATAAAGGAGTAACCAAACAACAGAAGAGTGAGGGTATTGTAGGGGAGCGAGTAGGGTTTTGGGGTTTTATCATCTCATTTTATATATACAACAGGTTAGTTGCGAGATTTTTCTTTTTTCCTAATTTATTTCTACTTTTTTTTTTCATTTTTTTATCTCGTAAATTGATTCTTGTCGTTGTCAATTACGTAAAAAATATTAAAAATATCTTCGACGTGGGCTTTTGATTTTTTTTCTGACAAGTGATTTGAGGTCGGCTTTTGTTGGGTTCATTTTATTTGGGCCTGATAGTGTTTAAATTATTGGGGCCTGTTTATTTTTGACAAGCCACGTATTTAATTTGTTTTATTGGGCTTGGTTTTCCGAAGAAGTTTGGCCCATTATGAGGTAGGGAATCCGAATCCGAATCCGAATTATTATTTGGAAAATGGGTAGAAATAATTACTTTTTTGCCCCTATATTTTTAAAAGTGACCAGACTCAAAATCATTTTCCAGACTTGATTAAAAATATATTATTTTAACGAATTTGTTCCCACAATCTAAACATAAAATCCCCAATTTTTTCTTAAGTCACTCTCTTTTGCTCTCGCTTTTTCAAACTCAACTTTTAAATTTTCAAACTAATTTTTGATGGCACAACTCAATCAGCGGCGACACAAGTCCAAATTGTTTCAAACTCAAAAAAAAGTGAGTTTCATTCATTTATTTCAAGAACGAATTATTTGTATAAAATTTATAAGTTTTAACTAAATGAACATATATATGATAGTTTAAATGTTGTAGTTTACTTTAAATATGAACAAAAGACAATATTAATTATGATCAGATCAATTTTTTACTAAAAAAATATTTGTTTGAAATGAATTAATACTTTCAAACATGTTAATAGGTCAGTGATTTAAAAATTACAAATTTAAACTGAGTTTTAAGGTATAGATAGAAGTTGAGTTCTAAAATATAGGTATATATTGAGTTTGAGAGTTGGTATAAAACTAAGTTTAAGTGTTAAAATAAAAACTGAGTTTCAGAGTTAGATAGAAATTGATTTCGAGAGTTGAAAGTATAATTAAATTTAAGAGTTAAGAATATAATTGAGTTCAAAAATAGAAATTTAAGTGAATTCATAAGTGATAATTTAATTTAATTTAAAAGTGATAATTATATTGAATTCAAAAGTTATGTTTCTTATTCAAATGTAAGTTTATGCCTTACTAAAAATGTCTTGAACATTGAATTTGAACTAGTTTTAATGTAGTTTAACTAATTTTCATATAGCTTAACTAATTTTTTATGTTCGAATATATGTAGGTTTACTATAACTAGTCTAAGGTTGAGGACAGCGACATTCAACCACTTTTTTGCTACGATGATGTATTGTAATTGATAAAGGTATTAGATAGAATATGATAGAAGCTAACCAAATGCAAAGAATGCCATTTAGATAAACTTGTTTAAAGCATTTCTTGTAAATAGAGGATATCAAGTTCTCTAGCAATCTGATCCATCATTTATTTCTTTATGAGGTGATCACAAATAGCGTTATTAAGGAGATATGACTTGAAATTGGTGGCATATGCATCAAGTTCTCTAGATCTAAGTTTTGCCTCATCGTATGTCTGATATATGGGTATTATCTAGTTTTTTAGGAGGGCAGTGATTGATTATAGGATCAATATTTCAGTAGTCACATTGGGTTTAATTTGTATTAGTTAGACAATTTTTATATCACTATCCTATCTTATAGATAGGATGTTATTAGAGAGAAATGAGTATATGTATATGGACATTTGGTTATTATGAATTGTTGACAACCTTGTCAAATTCAATCAATATTTATAGAGAACCAATGTATGGCATTATACCTATAGGAGTGTGTAGCTCCACGATGACAGACCAAGTTGAGCTTTAATGCAAAAAGGTATAGTAGGGGACGAGACGCCTGTCAACACATATAATGTATCGGATTTGTCCTTAATATTTTAGGTACATTGATTTAAACAATTTAGTTTTAATGTTTTTTTTTTTACTATTCTTTAAGTCTAATTAGTTTATATTATGAAGATTTGGATATATAAGGCAATTGAAGTTGTTAGCCTGGTGATTGTCTCATCCACTCGTAGACAGGTCCCCTTTATATTTAACTAGCAATCAATAAAAAAAATATCTGATAAAAATAGATAATGCAAATATAAAGATATTGAATATCATCTTTTCATATATTTAATAAACTGTCATAGAAATTGGTATTATTATTATTATTTTGTTTGTGTGTTCTCAACACAAATATGATAATCAGTCAAATGAATTTGTGTTGGATTCAGAGAGGGATTCAGTTATTCTTAGTTTGGATCTAACTAATGAAGAACTTTAACCTTCTTATGTTGTTTAACTCTTAAAGCTCATTGGTGTACCTGCTATTGAGTACACAACACGATTATGATAGATGAGTTACTACTAATTGCAAGCTAGAGTATAAAGAAGAAGAAGAATGTTACGATATGCTCTAAAATTTGAAGATTTAAAATTATTAAGTTCAAAGCATTGATGAAATTGATTAGTTGAGTTGTTATCTCACTTTCAACTAACAGGGTATTGTTTTGCCTTCATGATCGAGGGGAATATCGAGGGTATCAAATTATAACTGAATGTCAAAGAAATTATATGTAGGAGCTTTATTGTATAATACAGGAGAACAGTTATCACACCCGTGTTTGTACTTCAAGGGCATAATTGTAATTTCACTTCATCTCCTGTTTTTACTTTTACATCCATATT
>JAVXUL010005812.1:0-12657 GCA_035590515.1 Trichilia minutiflora | reverse complement strand
ATATATGATAGTATTGATTAATAAAAATATAAAATTAATATGTTAATAAAAATAAAAATAAATAATATATATCTATATAAAATTAATATTTATATATTAATAAAAATAAATAATATCAATAAGGGTGATAGTAGATAAAGTTTAAGTTAGTATCACTAAACAAAATTTTAATTAATTAAAATTAATTAAATAAATAAATTAAACTGAAATTGACCAGAAACCGAATCAGAATCAGAACCATCTAACGAATCAACTCAGCTCGACTCGAATTGTCACTATTCTACCTTCGATTCTGATTCGGTTCTATCAAATACGAACTATCGAATCGATCCGATCCGAAATCATAAAAACTATTGATTCGAACCGATTTCAACAACTATGAACCTTCAAACCTGTCTGAACGCACTAGTTTCGGCCTGTTAAATACCTTTAGGTCACTATAGATACTGAAGCAAAATATCAATACTTGGAGAAAAATATCGATACTTTGGGACGCAAGACAAACCCGGAACCCAACTTTTAACAGAGAGTAACGATACTTTGGAGAAAGTATCGATACTTAGAATGTGTCGAGACTGTTTAACCCATGTTACGAGCAACAGTATCGATACTTAGGGAAAAAGTATCGATACATTGATCATGACAAACCTAAACGACCCCTTCTTTGAACTAAAGTATCGATAGTTAAAAATGTGACGAACTCTAAAGAATGGTTTTGGGAGGACATTTTGGTCTTTTCAAAGCCTCCTCTATATACGCACAAGGGCTTCTTCCTCCCCATTTATCATTTCTTCTCGTTTTTCTCAATTTTCTCTCTATTTTTTGATCTAAAATGTTTTTCACCCAAATCTCTACTAATTCTCATTTTGCTTGGAATAGCTTCAGAGATCATGACCAAAGCTTGAGAACACTGTTTGATCAAAGTTTCATTTGACGATTCGTGAGGAAACAAAAGGAAAATGTCATGGGTAAACAGTAATCGAGAGATAGAATCAAGCAAGAAAAGGCTCAAAACATATTTACCAACTTGAGTAAGTACACCCATAAACTTATTTTCTAGATTTGAGTTACCTTTATGCATGAATCAAGTAAAGAGTAGCTAGATTATTATTCTCAAAAATCCTAAAATTTTTGGTATAATCTAATTTACCAATTAGATTGATAAATTAGGATGTTTAAATATGTTTTGGTGTTGAGACGATGGAGAATAAACTATTATGAAGTGATAATGTAAACAGTCAAAGGATTAATTTTGTGTGTGTGTGTGTGTGTAGAGAGAGAGAGAGAGAGAGGTCATTTGCTTAAAAATTGAATAAAAAAGATCATTGCGATAGTTATGCTTGCAATCATATGCATCAAGAATTTCATAATCTGAGTATGCTTTATAAAGGTTATTAAATCTTGTATATATTTGTATTCATGGTTAAAGAGTTTTTGACACGAGAAAGACGTCGAGAGGGTAATTCTCCATCTTAGTGTTATGAGTAGATATTATCTTATCTTTTCTCTCTCTTAAATATTATTTAAGAATGTTTAAATATTTTTATATGCTTCAAAATGATAGAATATATGCATATGTGTATGTAATCATATTGAAAAGGCATTAGATATTATTGTGTGGTGACCGGGAGGATCCTTTGTTTGTGATAAATTTAAATAATGGTTTTCGTGATAACTTTATAAGCTTGTGGCATGTTTAGTATGTTTGTATAATGACGGCCGAAGGCCGATGCGAATTGATTTCATTGATTATGATTAACTTATTTAATATGAATATTGATAATGAAGTGTATATAAATACACATGTGTTATGGTATTAAAAATATGGATTGAGGCTGGAGAGTTAATATTGTCATTTTACTGTGATTTGGTTTTGAGTGCTAGTTTTCATGGATTTGGCCTTGAGTGCCATGATTTTGCTTGATTTTTGGGCTTTTGAGCCATCCTTCTTGATTTAGGCCGTATGGACCAGTTTTAAGTATACTACTCAATAGGGTAAGGATTATCCAATGTATAGAAATCCAATAGGCCATCGAGTATTCAATTTCAAAAATCTTTAGCATGCTATTGTCTGTTAGCTCTATGAGGTGAGGATTTTCTTAGATATGGAAGTCCAATAGATCATAGATTAACTCTACGAGGTGAGGGTTATTCAATGGAGAAAAATCCAATAGACCACATAATGGATTACCTTAAAGTAGCTTTACAAAGTGAGAGTCGTCCTATGGAGAAAAATCCATTAGATCACATAACAGATAACCAAAAGGTAGTTTTACGATGTGAGGGTTATCCCATAGAAGGAATCCAATAGATCACAGAGCAGATTATAATCTAAGTTGCGATTTTATTCTAAAAGGATTCATTCTCAATATAATAATTGTTGCTTATATGCCACATTAGATTTGGTAATATGGTTTAAACAAGATTTTTACGTATTTGTTGGTTTTTCTTATTCACTCACTGAGTATTTTTTCAAATGCTTACCCTCACTCTCCCATTTTGGGTTAATATAGTCGTGTACAGGCATAAAATAGCTAATCAAAGATTTTAACAATATTTTCAAGTATTCGACTCATTCTTCGACAATATGGTTCACTAAACTAAACAGAATGTTTATATTAAATAAATTTGAAAACTATGTATTTACTTCATTTGAGCACTGATTGTATTAAGTTGTTTTGAAATGAATGCTTATTGTAAGGAGTTCGTATTAATATCGGTTTACATATGTGTCGAATATACTTGAAAAATATTTATATTTTGTTTACATTCAGAAATGGATTCGGAACAAATTTTAATGCCTTGCATGTCTTCGAAATGCATTTTAATTAATAGAATACATTTCTTAGATTCGTGACGATTGTCATATAGCATATTTCTAGAATCGAGACATGACATTAAATCTTCAGTATGCATATTAATAGAGGCTTAAAGAGATGGAGCCAGTCTTTTCTCTTGGTGATCACACTTAGGGATTCTAAGGTGTGACAATTTTTGTTTGTTGTCGTTTGCTTGTTATTTTCTTAATTCAAAAGTTGATTGACTTGAAATTAATCTTTATAAAAAGATTATACTCATTAATGCAGAATTTCGTATATATATTAGCACATAAAATTAATTAGATTGGAAAAATTTTGTTGTATTTTTAAAAATGTAATGTAAGGGTTTTTTTGTCTACTTTAAATTATCTCCCCTACGTGAAACTTGGACTTAATATAGGTCTGTTACTGAAGTTTGTTAGCATAAGGACTTAAATTAAGTATTTATAGCTTATGATTCTAACATAAATACCACTTAAGTTATTATTAATATTATAAATTATTCTTATAAAAGTTTATTTTCGCATATAATTTTATTAATGTAACTTATATTTTTATGGCACGTAGTAGATAAAAAATTCACAAATATATAAGTTGATATGTAATAATAATATAATATTATCACATCAATTTATACCGATAGAATTTAATTATATTTTTAATATTACGTATCAATTGTTCATGTATAATTTAATTTATTGATGAAGTAAAACACTCATCACATACATTGTTTGTGTATGTGCATGGATTGTGAGCACTTGCAGTTGGATTAACACGTGAAGAATTAGAAATAGTGCTTGTTTTGAGCAAGGAAAAAACGTCAGCTCCTTGTCTTTGGGGCATATGATTGCTCGGCCATTTTCAAAGAGAATGCGAGGGAGACTTTATGATCCTGAAAGAAATATTTCATTCGTCAGTTTCTTTCCCTTTCAATCTCAAAATCATTATACCTTGAAAAAAGGGAATATGGAATCCATGTATTTCCTTAATTTGAAGGTACTTTTTAGGGCATTTTACCGTAGAATAATGAGAGAAAAAGTGGTGAAATTAGTGTTTGATGTCAATTAACACAAAGTTCTTGTCGTATTCTTAAGGTTGGGGCTATTTATTGCATTAAAAAAAATTACTTTGAATATTTATAATTTAATAAAATTTTATATTTTATCAAAAATTTATAATTTAATATCTTATTAAGGATAATTTTGATAGTCATTAAATGCATAATTATTATTTTATGAAAAATATTAGTTTTTCCTAATTCTATCAATCTAATTTCATAATTCTCTTAATATAATTTATTTTTCATAGTTATCATAAATTTTATTAAAAAATATAAACTATAAATTCATTTATTTCTTTAATTTAAAATATCCAGATAATTTTCTGAATGAAGAAAATAAAAGATAATCGTCATGAAATTAACTTTTAATTAAAAAAATTCTCATTGAATTTACAGATATATTTTTTCAAGAGTGTAGAATAAAAACAAAAATATATGATTAAAGGAGTTAAAGAATTAAAGAGTGTGCAAAAATAGCAATTAAAGAGTGTGCAAATAGCAGAAGGACCAAAGTTAAGAGTTTGGCGCTTATCTAAGTTTTAGTGAGCAAATTCAAGAGTTTAACTGATAATTGATAAACAAAATTAAGCAAAGAAAAATGAATCAATTCAAAAAAAAATTAAAATCGTGAAATTTAATTTAACACCTGATTCTAATTCTTAATTAAAATTCTCATGATGTATAATTTCCCACATGCCCTATGATTAATCTAAATAGTTGCGGGTGAATTTTCTGAAACATGAGCATAATGTGTAAAGTGTATGCTTTAATTATGGGTATTGAATCAATTAAGGACAATTAATCATTTTAAAAAAGAAACTTTAATCACTCTTTAAAGATCCACAAATTTATTAAGTGATCACTCAATTCATAGCTGTCGGCATAGAATTTGGCCTTTAATTTGTATGAATCAAATTAAGAAATGTTAAATAAGTATGATGAAACGATTAATAAGTTTTAACTTGTCAATCAAATCATGATTTGCAGGCTTCTATTAGCAAATGTTGTTCATTAACCTAAAGAAATTGGCCACCAATATGGTGATAAAGTTCGAAAAAAGTAATAGCCAATATACTATAATCTTTTTCAACACACCATTAATTGATTCTTTCTTTTGTTTCATAATTACATTTTATTTTGTTTTATTTTAATAATATATCTTCTCTTTGGTTACATACAGGAAATCTTGTGAATGACTTAAAATAAGGTTTTGCCATTGAATGACATTGTAGCTCATGTCTCATACAGAAATTTAATTTAATTTAAGTTCAATTAATTATTTCCTGTGGTGACATTTTATTCTTAAAATTATCAAAAATTTGGTCTGTACATGATAGCTAGTTAGTTGTCTTTTAATTTAGTTTATGTGTTCCCTTCAATTAATGTCATGATTGTACCAATCATGCGGTTACTTGTTCATCGTATCTATGTTTTCTTAGTTTAATGGTTACTATAATGATCTTGATAAACCCATTTTAGGGCAATTCATAGAGTGCACTAACAGCTAATTAATCTCTGTTATCTGGTAATAAACTCTCTTAAGACTATAATTAAATTCGTATTATTTATGTCTAGATTTAACTGTTGTCTATTCATGCTATTTCAATTTTGAAGGTGACTGTTCAGCTTCACGTTATTTGTCAAACATTTGAAGCATCTAAAGGACATTGATGATATTGTTTAATTTTTTTTCTTTCTATTTTCATAAAGTTTCATTAAATGGAAAAAGCTTACTTGCTATAAATAACAATGGAAGTCTCATATAATTTTTCACATATATTTGTTTTAAATAAAAAAATTTAACATTCAGAATACTATTTTTATTGTTCTTGCAAAATTGTAATTAATTAAATAAATAGATAAATCCTCAATGCTTTGATTAAGCTTTTAGGATTATCCTATAAACTAAGAAATGCCTACTGGCCTCTCTAGTATGTTGATTAAGTTTTGGTAATTTATCATCTAGTTAACATTACTTATGCAATTGAATGTTTTTTTCTTGTACAAATGATTAGTGAATTTTTCAAACAGGAAAACTCAAGCAATCTTAAGTATTGTAATTAGCTTCTTAATTAATACTCATATACTTTTAAAATGATTCTTCAATTTAATTGCTGATATAATTTATTGATGAATTTATTTCAATTAGTGATGTATTGATGTGATGTCAGGAAGCTTGAACGTCAATATATAGACTAACGTAATTAGAGAAAACAAATTACTTAAAAGAAATTCAACTAAAAGGTTAGTCGATTGTTGGGGAATTGAGCTGAGGATAAATATAAAGAGATAAAGATGGCAAATTTTCAACTTTTGTGCTGAAGAAACGATGCCCAGTGAAGAATTCAAGTGAAAAATCAAGCTTACACTTAATTTTGTTTAAACTTCCCATTAATTTAATCAAATTAATGGTCATTAATTTTTTACTATCACCAATAATGTTTGACCAATCCATATGCATATATATGATGTCGGATTTTAATTTCTTGGCCCTATAAAAAGTTACCCAAGGAAAAAGAAAGCAACATAGAATGGACAACATGGAATAATGCTTTTTTATTTTTTTCAGGAGAATGGATAAAATGATAAGTTGATTGTGATCCTCTCTTCATTTTTTTTAATACTTGTACGTGGTAATTCAGATACCAAAATTGAAAAAGACATTTTACTTATTTCATTTTTGCATTGCGTAATGCAACTGGTGGGCTAAAAATTTTAACAGGAAAATGAAACAAGCCGATACAAGCAAGTCATAAAGCCCAAATGGTTAGCCCAATTTTCTATTAGACATTTCCCCTTTTTGCATACCATTTCCTTGTTCAGATTTTCTTGTAACCATGTACATGTAAAACATAAATACAACAGTTGAATTAAGCTTCAACACTGATTTAAATTCACTTAATTTGGTAAATATATTGGATATAAAAATATTTATCTCCATGTGTAATATCTATTCCTGAGTTTCACACATGACAATCACTATAAATTTCTCACATATATTTTAAAATTCTTAAATACATATAAAGAGTACGAGGAGTATGTAAAGTTCCTCGACTTCTAAAAACAAATTAAAAATAATCTTAAATATTTTTTAAAACATTATAACTTCTTTCTTAATTTATATTCATCATCAAAACACCCACAAATTTATTTCAATTCAACATCAAAACCAAATACCATAATAATTTCAAATCAAATATAATCTCGTAAATAGTAAAACAACATGAAAGAAACAAAGAGCTCAATGGTTACAATTCAACAATCCCAAACATCCCAAACATATAATATTTTTCCTATTCAAAATAAAATCAGAGACACAAATATCACATGTATTCGAGTGGACAAAATGGATAAAATTTTGAGTTGAGTAAAAGTGCAAATCTGAATACATGAGCTTCTAAGCAATCACCACCGTCCAACAAATTTATCTAAGTTCAAAAATCCTTGAAACTGAAAAAAGTGAAGAGTAAGTATATGGGAGTTATTTCATGAGTAAATTAAGTAAAAATAAACCAAAATTTATTTTAAATTATCAAACTAATTAATAAATTTATAAGATATTTAAAGAAGATTTAGGTGAAAGTATTATATTTTCATTTAAAAATATGGCATGTAATAAAAATCATTGGGATGGGTAAAGAGATACGTACCCTAAGAACCAATTACAATGTGATTTATGATTGTAATTACGTTTATCTCTTGTAAATCTTATGATTAATAAAATAAATATTTTTTATTATATTATTTTTTGTCATATTCATATGTATATTTAATTTATATATAATTATAAAATTCATGGAATGTATGGAATATACGCTGTTATGATGAGTTTAAATTTGTGAGACTAAGTATTAGTAGTATCAATCTTAAATATTCTTAAATATTCCTAGTCATACGACTATAAATTAGAACGTTTATAACGCCAGATAGATTAGTATACACTATCCTTACTCTATGTGATAGAGGATAATCGATCTCATAAATTACTTGTATTGAGATACTAAAATAAGTATATTGGTGCTCATTAGTTGAGTATGAGTTCACTGAACAAACTCGCACAAATTATTCAAATGCTAATTACACTTAATTATCAATTAGATATTCGTTGTATCAGTTGTATAAGTTATTCTTAAATTACAATATAATGGTTATCTTATGAGTGAATTATCATACTTTGATATTGTTCAGGATGAGTCTATAGTAAAGCTTGTGATAGCTTGTTATTGGGTATGGTGACATTTATGGAGGTATATGAATATTCGAGAAGACCCACCTGTGGTTAGCCCCGCTGGTAGGGATGAGCTCTGGACTGTGTGGTTAGGCGCACGGTCTGGGGTTCGATTCCTGGGGTACGCTGCAATTTAAGAGGGGGGTCGCGGTGGTGAGAAGCTGTGCTAGCTCTCCCCCAAGATTAGTCGAGGTGCGCGTAAGCTGGCCCGGACACCTGGGTTACAAAAAAAAAATGAATATTCGAGAAAAGATCTATTAGTCTTAATATTTGAGATAGAATGCTCTATGTAAATAATTCATATTTGGCTTATAAAATTTTAGGTTTGGGTTATATATTGTATGTAATTGAGAAGTGTGCTCTCAATCATGGAACACAATAGAATTGTTATCTATTATTTATTATACATAGTATTGAATTTAAAAGAGTTTGATGATTATAGCATATCCTTGATCCGATGGAATATTGTATAATCAAACAATTAAATTACACAGTAATTGATGACAGAAAAGTTCATTATTGAAGTTTTGCTCTTTATTGTAATCTGGGAGCCGTATAATATTGGTCTGTAGACATATTTAATTAATCTTAGTAAAGATTAATTAAATAAAAAGAATTAAAGAGTTTAATTTCATTGGTTCTACAGTAAACATACTGAGTCTTACTTGTAAATTGACCCGAATTTTTTTATTTGGATTATACATCTCTTAAATATATTGTGTTAAGGTAATTATAGTAATTAACCTAAATATTGTAAGTGTTGTATACCCTAAAATCATTCATATTATTGATTTTGGGCATCTTTATATTAAATTATTGTTAGGATATATACAGTACATATTCATTAATGATGAAATCGTTTCAATTCATATCTGTATGTTACTTCCTCATATTGATCATACTAATGATTAAGTACACATATCAATGCCCAAATAATTTAATTATCTAAATAGTTTCTTATAAAAATCGTATCAATCGGGTATCGATACGGTATAGTAGGCACACTAAATGTCTTCGATAAATATCATGAGATGATACTAGTACATGTGAGATGATAGTCATATCATTAGGACATTAGTGTAGATTAATGAAGGTTTTATGACCTAAATCATACACGAATTATAATTTTTCAAGCATAAAACCCTAGGCTAAATACCATAAATATAATGGAAATTAGATAGCATTATCTTAGGGCTTTTGGAAAACTTGTTGAGTGCTTGAAGATGTGATGAAGACAAGACTCAAAAGCTTGAATCCTCTCCGCTTGACACCCATCTCCAATTCTCCTCCACCATGACCAAACGTGAGAGATGTGTGAGATATAAAATTATCTCATTTTCTTGCCAAAATAAATGGTTTATATATATTTTTATTTAATTTTTAATCATTTAATTCCATAATTATCTAATAAATATGATATAATAATTGGAGAGAATGTGATACATCAAAACCATTTTACATGGATGCAACCATGATAGAAAGTAACCAATAGCTTTCTTACAAAGTTGAATACATTTGGACAAATCAAATTTATCCAAGTGTATAAATGTTAACCATTAACATTTTTCATATTTATCTAATTATTTAATAAATAGAACAATTAGATAATGATCAAATAAATTAATAAATTCATTATGTTGGTGCAAGAATTGTCCGTTAACCCTCCTCACAACCAACTAAGAATGATTCAGCTAGTGAAGTGTGAGTGCTACATGGCTGCTATCGAACGGTGAGCCTTCCACTGGAAAATCACTGGATATTTAGCCATTTCTGGTAAAGCTTCACCTTCTAAGCTTGTAAAAATCATAACACACTAGGAGTCATGCCGAGTGGGGGTCCCGATGAAAAAACTCCGATGCCTAAGTAAGAGAAAACGCAGAAAATAGAGCAATAGATTTCGGTAAAAAGAGAAAGAAAAAGAAAGCTCAAGTAAAAAGTAAAGTGAAAATAAAGAGGAATTCGAACCCTTTGCTTATTGAATTTGCCTCCTTATATAGGGCCCTTGAGAAATGATTGAAGTTACTTAGCATCGGAGAATGAGAATGATAGGACAGCCTACTTTGGGACAGAGCGCCAGTCGCTTTTATTTAAGGGACATAACATCTGTCAATCCTGGTGTTCTCAGACTTGTTGAGCTTCAACAGGAGATGGGACAGATGCCTGAAATTTGTTAAGGCAGCGCTTCTTATTGTAGGGTGCACGATTAGCTATCATTCTTATTTTTGGTGGTTTTCGAGGACCAATGATGGCATCAGGCTTCCTTGGGAGGCAGTGGTCAAGGGTCCGGGCAGTGGACAGCCAAGGACTCGGAGGACGTGAGTCAGGGCCCCTGAGGGGCTGTTGGTAGGCAGTTGGGCTACTGAGGCGCATGCGTCAGAGAGCTCAATGGTGAGTAGTCGGGGTCCCTGAAAGGCAGGTGGATAGGGACCTGGGTACTGGAGAAACAAGTTCTTGAGAGAACAAATCAAGGAACATGAGCAATGTGTAGTCAGGGTCCCTGAGGGGGTGGGGGTGGGGGAGGTCAGGTGATACCATCGGGTGGCAGATGTCAATCTGAGAGATCTTTGCGTGTCGTTCGATCTTTTACCCAAACACATTAATATAATATATTTTCATAAAATACTTAAATATGATACAATTATCATAATGCCCTTGGTCACATTTATACATAAGGGTAAAATTGTTATTTTCATCCAAATTAAACACTTTAAGTTATATTTTATCCTTTTATATTAAAATCTTATTTTAATATATTTAATAATCACAATTATCAAATTTAGATATATAATTTACAAAAAATTACACACATGTATCATATAAGGGCAAAATGATCATTTTGTACTAAATTAAACTATTTAATTTAGTTTTCATCATTTTTAAAATCATATTTTAATATATTTAATAATCAATATTATCAATTTTAGCAAATAATTTACATTAAATTACCTTATGATATCATTATATCAATTCTTTAACACTTTAAAGAATATTTAATATGTATAACCATTATATGTATCAATTTCGGCCTTTTCTATATTATCATGAGGGTGCTAGCCCTCTCTTGATAATATTTTATCTCTCTCTCATGTGAAGAAGTATTAGAGGATCATAGTGGACCATGAAGGTTCATCGTGATTCAGTCATGAACTTATATCAAATATTTTAGTTCCGAACATTTTGGTTGCTCAACAATTATGGTTAGTATCTAACAATATGCTATAATCCCAAAGTTACGATGAAGAAGTATCTTCATCAAACCTTTTATTGATTGCACATAACGTGTGAGTTATATCATTCCGTCATCGTATCTTAGTTGAGAAAGGGTTCATGGACTGTCAAAATCCTAATCTGAATTCTCCTTCAAATGATCGATTATATATCAATATTATGTTGTGGTCACAAGATTATTGTTATGCCCTGACCCTAGTTAGCCATGTGGCAATCGCCACAAATCCTAGAAATACATTTTATCACTTAGAATGTACTCCTAGAACTGCAAGGTATTAGTACCTGTTTTCAAACTCATTTCCAAAGATAAAATAAAATAGAATGGAAGATTTTCAATCATACAAGTATCAACAACTATATTTTCTCGAAATACAATACAAAATATTTTTGGCCAAGCCAAATACATAAAATCACTTTATTACAAATATTTTTTCATACAGTGGACCATAACGTAAAAACTTGAATCGAGTACTTGAAAAATTTTGCTGAATCACATTTTAGCTATACTATGTCGCGTTTGACTGCACTAGCCTGAAATGAAAAAATGAGGGGGGAGTATTTGAAAAAATACTTAGTGAGTAAACAAATAAACAAAAACAGAAATTAGAGGCCCAAATATTGATTATGAAAAATCCTCGAAATTATTAAATCAATCATAGTAAAATGTAGCATCATATACATATCTAGAAAATCAATATAATATCAAATATGTATAGACCCTCGATCTATAGGATCTCATCAACTCTTTAAGAGCTGTATGGCTAATCCGCAATCTTGGTTGGGGATGTGTGTCTATATATAATATCCCTCGATCTATAGGATCCCATCCACTTCTTTAGAGTTGTATGGTTAATCTGCAACCCTGGTTAGGATACTATCATATCAGTATAAGGCTAGCATGCTTTAACATGGATATGTGGATCCCACCCATCCTACCTTGAATTGTATGGCCAATTCACACTCCGGGGGCTATCGAATTTCACCTACTCCACATGAGCTGTAAGGACAATCCTCACTCATATATATAATTAACAATATAGCACACAAAATCATAAATCAATATCAATGGCCCATCAGGGCAAATCAAGTAACCGGTGGCTCACAAAATCAAAATAGTAAAATAAGACATGTTGGCTCACAAGGCCAAATAAACAAATATGAAACACGACCATTATATACACTCAATTATGCCACATTCACAAACGTATATAAAATTGGCCTCTAAACTCACAATCATAATATCATAATTGTTAGAGATATGCCCTAGAACCAATCGTGTCAGATGGTTCAGGGTTATATTTTCTTGTGTATATATCTTTTGT